>CAUYTI010151004.1:0-19548 GCA_963575145.1 Galago senegalensis | reverse complement strand
TCTTAGTTATTGTGTTAAGACATTTATATTCTGCACCTAGTAAATTTCACATGTACCCTTGTAAGATGCACTGTAGGTGTGGTCCCACCAATTACCTCTCTCCACTCATCCTCCTCCAGCCCCTCCCCTCCCTCTCCTCTTTCCCGTTCTTCTTGGGCTATAATTGTTTCATAGCAGGGCTGAGTACATTGGATATTTTTTCTGGTATATGTACACCATGGAATACTATGCAGCCTTAAAGAAAGATGGAGACTTTACCTCTTACATGTTTACATGGATGGAGCTAGAACGTATTCTTCTTAGCAAAGTATCTCAAGAATGGAAGAAAAAGTATCCAATGTACTCAATTTTTTTTATGAATCATGCATTCTGTGTCTAGTCTAAGACACATAAGCTTCATATTTAAAATAAATTTAAATTATTTTTAATTTTTTTCTGAAAGTTCTATAGTTCTGAATTTTTCACTTTAGTTCATAACCTATTTTGAGTTAGTTTTTATATGTAAAATAAGGTGTGAGATTAAAGTTGAGGTTTGGTTGTTCTGACTGTGGATGTCCAATTGCTTCTAGTTTAAAAGGTTACCATTCCTCCATTGAATTGTTTCTGTGCCTTTGTCAAAAGTCACATGAGTGGCTCGGGGCCTATAGCTCAACCGGCTAAGGCGCCAGCCACGTACACCTATGGTGGCGGGTTCGAATCCCCAGCCCGGGCCTGCCAAACAACAATGACGGCCACAACCAAAAAACAGCCGGGCGTTGTGTTGGGCACCTGTGGTCCCAGCTACTTGGGAGGCGGAGGCAGGAGACTTGCTTGAGCCCAGGAGTTGGAGGTTGCTGTGAGCTGTAATGCCACGGCACTCTACCCAGGGGGACAGCTTGAGGCTTTGTCTCAAAAAAAAAAAAAAAAAAAGTCACATGAGTGTGTTTATGCCCTTGTTACTTCTGGGCAGGAGGTGGAGGCCCAGGCTCCCCACGTGGTCCCTACTCCCACCAGGTAGGGGCTTCTCCTTAGCATCCACTGGGGTTGGAAGTCTGGCTTTTCACTCCTGAGCTTCCCTGGAAGGTGGGAGCAGAGCTGCCCTCCAGCCTGGCCACGGTGCGAGCTCAGACTTCCCACAGGATCTCTGCAGGTGTGCGTGGTGGTGGGGGCTCAGTGTTTCCGGGTTTCTTGGCAGGAGTACTCAGCTATTGCCTGAGAGTTTTCTGTTCTTCTAGGCTGTCCCATTTCTGAGCCTTTGACTAGAGGAAGCAGGCGTTTTCGTTGGGGCTATTTTTGTCTGAGACTGTTAGCATTTCCTGCTCCTCGGCTTCTCCAGGTTCCATCCTGGGACCTGTGAGGCAAAAGAAAGGTGGGAACTCAACCCTGTGCCTTACCTGGGCAGTCTGCTTTCTTCTCCATCTCTCAGTCATCTGTTTGTTTTCTGAATGCCGTCTAGAGTTCTGAGTTATTCTTATTGTGAAAAGTAGAGGAAAAATATGTCTCTTTCATCCTTCTGGAAGCGGAAGTCATAGCAGGTATTTTATTTAATCGCTTGTTTTACAGACAGAAACAAGTTGAGAGAAGTTATGTGATGCCCGTAAGCTCCCATAGCTGGGAGTGGGGTCTCCCAAGCTACAGCTGTGGATGCAGTGCCTGTGCTGTTTGTCCGCAGGTCCTCTGTAGGTCATTTACTCAGGAAGATAAGCAGGGGACTGCCTGCAGAACCAGTCTCGGGGTAGTCTCAGTGCGGCTGCGTCAGGAACAGCGTCCCCCCCCCCAGCTGTGAGCTCCCTGAGCCATGGGAGACTGGAGTGGTCGTGGTCCATTTACCTTGTATTTTGCTTTGTTTTATTCACATCCTGTTTCACAATGGGCTGAAAAGCAGAAGAAGAGGATAACAGGTATGACACCAGAAATATTCCCAAGTGCTCACAAGCCAATGGTCATGGTCATTAATTGCAAAACTTAGAACCTAAAAAGATGTGTCTGCATTTGTGACAAAGAGAGCATGGGGACTTCCATGATGGCCTGAGATGAAGGAACTTGGAAATTCGAGTGATATATTGAATATAAAGGAACAGAAATACACGGGGGAAAGTGTTTGGCGATGCCATGAGGAAGAACAACTCAGCTGCCGTGCTTCCAAAGGAAGTGCTTTTGTGCTGCAAGATGATAGGAACTCAATTTGCTCATGGGTTTTCCACCATGCATTAAATAATGAATTTTCCTATCACAACGGACTTTCCTGCTAAAGGCAATCCATACCTCATAGTATAACTGTGTCCCTGGGCTCAACTATTCCTTTCCTCTGTTTCTGTCCCTCCAACCCTGTTCAGTCTTCACTGATCTCAGCGGCACTCAGGTTCCTGCCTCCACCATTGCTCCATCCCTTCCCTCTCTGACCCTGCTGATAAAATGCGTTTCTCTTTGATACCAGATGATCGTGCTGCCGAGGAGCTCCCCAGTTTCCTGTGGATTTCATGATTCAGTCTGGGTATTTTTAGAAGCCGTCAGCGTCAAGGCCTCTGATCTTCAACAGCCTGTCCTTTGCTCTTTTCTCAGGTATTACCAGATCCGAGTGACCTTGAAGGTGTCCTCACGGATCCCTCACAGACTGAGTGCCTCCATCGTCGGGCAGGCAGGTGAGCAGAATAGTGGCCGTGGGGTGCACCTGCTCCCAGGGGTGGGCCTTCCTCTGTCACTGCACAGCAGGGCAGAGCAGAGTGCAGGGCACATAGAGGTATTCAGCAAGTCGCTGGTGGCTGTGGGATATGTGAGTATTGGAAATGGGCAATGATTTTTGGATGTGGCCATGTGTGTACATTGCTGCAGGGGTACCCTGACTTAAAACAATAACACTTTTCCAGGAATGTTATTTTGGGGGATACATTAGCTGTGGTGGGTTTGTTAAGTCAAGTCAGGAAGGAAGCAGATGGGAAATGATTCCCACCTAGTAGGTAAGAAGAACCCTGTTGTTAAAGAGAACTGGCAACCAGCTAAGTACAGTGGGCCAAGTAAGTGGGGCGTCATGGTGGCACTCACCATGCTGAATGGGGGCTTCTACTTGAGAACCCTCCCAACTTGAGGATGGCCAGAAACAACCCAGTCCTGACCTTGAGAAGGTTGGAGTAGTAAGTGGGTGTGCAGGACTCTGAGCAGTACTCTGTAATAGAGTGTTAAGTCAGAAATATTGAACTTACTGCACCAGAAATAAAACTAGCAGAAATATATAGAGTTTACATTAATAAATTTGGGAGAACTTTGTTAGACTAGCTAGACCTTAAAAAGAAGGAGAAAATAATGCAATAAAAAGAGCTGTAGAAAATCTGTTTAAGAACTCTATCGAGCTAAGAACTATGTCACAGGTACGTTTCATAAAATTCACATGGAATTGACCGTGATGTCATGGTGAGTGAAATCACACACAACTGAGTCTGCACTCTAGGACTGTAGAGGCTGTGGTCTGCTGGCTCCACTCTGGAGGGGGCCTGGAGAGGGGGTGTCCACTCTTTAGGCCACACAAATGGCCATGAGAGGAGGCCTGTGGCTTATGAGCAATGGGCTTCTGAGCTCCATGGAGGGAATCAAGCTGACCACCTGCTTCTCCCCCGACTCTTAACACGCTGCAGACCAGTGACATGGCGAGTTTCTGTGTAAAACTGCTGGTGTTAAGTGTAGGGAATAGTCAAGTCCTTGTATCTTCAGGGTGTTTCCTCTCTTCCTCTCCACTCCTCTCCCTCGGGAAGACTTCACCCTCTGTCCTGGGGAGCCACTCCCTGCACCATGTCCAGGGTGGATTCCGGGTGACTCAGGAACCCACATGCTCCCTCGTTTCCCACGTCCCATGTTGTGCCTCCTCCCTACCCAGCTTTCGGGAGAAGGGTCATAGGTGCCCACCGAGGGAGTGGGGCGCTGGATCCTGGCGTGGTGTGAACTAGGTGTGTGGCCCCAGGTCTCTTAGCAGTTTGAGCTTTATTTTCTCACCTGAAATAGGAGGGCAGAAATCTATCCTTTGTAGTTGTGTTTTCTTACAGATTATAAATGAAAAGACCATTTTAAAGAGCATCTACCCCCAGTGTGTGAGGGAGGACTTGGCATGGAGCTCGGGTCCCTGGACCAGTCCCACCTGTGAGTGGTACTGTGACCAGGGCCATGACCCCATGCTCAGGGTCACAGTAAAAGATGGGGACCCAGACTCGGAAGTCAGGTGGGAGTAACAGCCCCGCTGACCTGCTCACAGTCAGCCCAGGTTCCTGCTGAGGACTCCGCTTCTCCCTGGTGACTGTTCACAACGTGAGCTGGGTTCCTGTCCCGGGCTGTGCCTCCTCCAAGCTGGCAGGCCCAGGATCTATGCAATACCACTGCATTACAAAGCTGCAAGGATCGGGGCTGCTGGGCACCCAGGGACTGGCAGAGCCGGGAAAGCAGCTGTGGGGGGGCGGGGTCTGAGGGGTGCTGGACAGGGCGCCCTGGGGCTGGCAGGGGTGCTGGACAGGGCGCCCTGGGGCTGGCAGGGGTGCTGGACAGGGCGCCCAGGGGCTGGCAGGGGTGCTGGACAGGGCACCTGGGGGATGGCAGGGGTGCTGGACAGGGTACCGGGGGGCTGACAGAGCCCTGAAAGCAGCTGTGGGGAGCGGGGCCTGAGGGGTGCTGGACAGGGACACAGAAAAGACAAATGAAAAACAGTAGTTTGGGGAAACTAGTTTCGATTTTGGTGGAGTTTGACAGTGGGGTAATTGTGGTGAAGCTGGCGTGTCCTTGAGTCTCACACTTGCTCACTGTTGAGAACAAAACGCTAACACAGGGGCTGGCAGTGATTCATAACAGGATGGCTCCGCAGGGAGGGGCAAAACATGTGATTTCTTCTTCAAGGTGAATTTTCCAATTATTACTTTCTATTAGATGCTAAACTACATTACAAAGCACTCCAAAAATTAGTGGCTTAAAATAATGGTGTGCTTTCTTTTAATACTTCGGGTTGGCTGGGCTTGGCTAAGGTCTTTTATGTGTGATATTCAGCCGAGACCCCAGCGGAGGGAGGAGCGCCCGGGACATCTTCTCATCCGTCTGCCCCTGGAGCATGAGGGAAGCTCTGCCTCTGTCTCCAGTGGGGCCGTCAGACTTCTACAGCAGCTCAGCTCACACATGAGAAAATGTAGAGGATGCCAGGCAGCTGAGGGGTAGGGGGGCACTTCACAGGGCCACTTCCCCCATAGTCTGTTGGTCAAAGTGTTTGACAGCCTCAGCCAAAGCAGGTGGGAAATGGACTTGTGTCCGTGGAGAGCTCGTCTGCATACACGGTGCCGGGAGGGAGCTTTGCAGGCCTATTGGCAGACAGTCATGCAGATGTATTTTCCATCACATAAATGTATTTCTGAATAATAAAAAGAAAAAAATTTTTCTGGCACCAACATATTAAGAAAGAGCCAGGAAGGACAGCACCTGTGGCTCAGTGAGTAGGGTGCCAGCCCCATATACCGATAGCGGCGAGTTCAAACCCAGCCCCAGCCAAACTGCAACAAAAAATAGCTGGGTGTTGTGGCGGGCACCTGTCATCCCAGCTACTCGGGAGGCTGAGGCAAGAGAATAGCCTAAGCCCACAAGCTGGAGTTTGCTGTGAGCTGTGACACCATGGCACTCTATTGAGGTTGACAAAATGAGACTCTGTCTCTAAAAAAAAAAAAAAGCCAGGAAGAGTAGAGACTGGGATCTAATGGTGTCTTTGAGGCTCCTCAGTTGGATGGTCTTGCTTGTTGGAACAAATTATTTAATTTGGCTTTTCTGTTCCACTTACCTTTAATATAGAAATAGGAAAAGCTTGCTGAGTTTAGAGAGGACAGTTCAGTATCAGTGAGGGTGACAAGCTCTGGCCTTTCCAGGTCACATTTAACTTCTATCCCTTCTGAGATGCTGGAATTTAGAGTTGCCTGACCAGTGTGTTAACCAGGCTCCTTGTCTACACCATGGGGATGCCGGGTGGTGGTGAGGATGGGTGTGTGGGAAGCTTTGAACGGTAGCGCAGGGGAAAATGGCTGGAATGACGCCTGGGGTGCGAGCACTTTTTCAAGGGTGAGTTTGCAAACTTAATTGTTAGCCCTCATGTGACAACAGCTCTGATGCCCATGCCAGAAACAGAGTCCAGAATCCCTCTGGAAGGTGGACTGGGTGCTGGTGTCAGTGCACAGCTTCCCAAGGGGGGGCCTTCGGAGGTGACCAGAGTGACGTTCAGCAGTGAGCTATGTAGTACCTTTTCTAGAATGAGTTCCTGAACCGAATGGTCTGAGCGCACAGGAGCCACCAGCTAGAGTAAGCCTTTCTTCGGGGCACGCTGGAGCTGTTGACTCATCAGCATTCTGCCATGGAGAGTGTCTCAGTCACCCGGGGGATGGAGCAGTGGCTTCCCCAGGGCTGCCTGTGCTGGGCGCTGGGCGTCTTGGCTAAAGAAGGACCTGCTAGATGAGGACTTGAAGGCTGAGCAGAATTTGGCCCCACAAAGAAGGGTAGGGAAGGATGATCAGAGCAGAGGTCACAGAGAGACCGATGTCACTGAGACCTGGGCAGAGCAACAGTGTTCCATGGAGTGAGAGGATGGGGATGACAACTGGGAAGAATCAGGCTGATCCCGGAAGTCAGCCGTGGCCAGGTGCACAGGTTGTCACATTGGGGAGACTGATTTCAAAGGCACCCGCAGACGAGATGGAGGCACTGTGACAACACAAACCCAGTGCTATTCAAATGTGGCCTTGTCTCATATTCAAAAGGACAGAATTCTACATTTGTGTTCTGTTGTTTAAATATGTCATTTCTCTAATAGTCACATCGTGTGGAAATATGGTTCAGTTAAACAGCTGATTTAGGGGCAGATTCTCTAGATGTGAAACAATCTCTCATTGAATTTTATAAGCTAGATATTTGTGATTAGACACTGGGAATAAAATGTAGTAATTCATTGTATGGAGGGCCTGCCTGCCGTTGTGTTTTTTCAATACTTTTGTTTAAAAAAAAAGATGATTTGGGAAAGATTTCTCTGGAAAACTGATGGCTTGTTCTTGTCTGAGTTAGTTGCATATACATCACACTGAGACACTGTGACAGGCTTAGAGCTCGTACTGGTTAGGAAAAATCTCCCCCTTGGGCATCTGGAAGATCCTAGCTTCAGAGCAGGGACAGGTGTGTGAACAGTAACAGCAGCTGTAATGGTATGAGGCGCTCATGGACCTATGTGATGGCACAAGGGGGCCCCTTCTGTGTGGACATGGGGACATTGGGGACCTTGCGGGTTGGCCCTAGTGTTCAGTGTGAACGTAAAGGGCACACAGTCTCTATCATGCTAGAAATAGAGAGTGTATGTTACATGTGACTGTCCAATGATTCACTGAGCCTGGGACGTTCCTTGGCTGTTCCAAAACAAAAAAAAAATCGTAATTGCAAAATCTTCCTATTTTTCTCCTTTAACTTCACCAAAAATTGGGAAGACTGGTGAAAGTTGTTAGACTAAAGAATCAGATCATCAGGGCGGCAGGTTCCGCTCATGAAAGATGGACTCTGATGGGCACGTTGAAGTCCTGCTCGCCCAGGTCAGAGCCACGGGAGCCAGGGGCACCTGCAACCCCTGAGGCTTGAATTTCCCTGCACTGTAATGCGGCTAATTATGCCTTTTTCCTGGGGTCACCGAGAGGGTTGGAGAGTGATGGTGAAGCCCCTACCACCATGCTTGATGCACAATGGGAAAAATAAAATGCACCTGTTGTTATTATGCATTAATAAAAAAGCTGAGCATGGATTCAAAGACAGCTCGGGGATGGAGCTGGCAGAGGTGCTCCCAAGACAAGGGAGATCCAGAGGAGATGTTTAAACAGGGTAACTGGGTGCGACTGAGACAGGGACTCTGCAGCATGGGTGAAGGAACACCAAGGTCGATGGGGGGTGGGGAGTGGGGGAAGCAATGATGGAAGATGGAGATTGGGACTCAGGAAGGGCCGGAGCAAGACTGTGACCAGCATAGTATGATAGTATGCTGATGCCCATGCCATGTCCTGCTGTGTGGACACAGAGATCTTAAAGAACAGTGCAGGCTGCCACAGCCCTCTCGTATCATCGCTGCATCCCTCTCCACCCTTAGAGAGTTGGGATCTGAACATCCCAGCCAGAGCCAGTCTGGACACTCCATCTGAGAGCTGCTAAGTGAAGCCTGCGGAGGGCACGTGGCTTGCCCACAGCCGGTTATGCAGCAGAGAAAGAACAGAACAGAAATGAGGGTAATGTTTTTCCTTAATAAAAGTATGATGGGAAAACTCAGAAATTTCTTTTTATGTGTCAGAACTCGAATGATACTGTCATTACTTCTAGTGGCAAACTTAAGAAATGGCAGAACATATTCACGTGTGTATATTCGTGTATAAGTCATAGGAAGCATTCATCGTGTACAGAAGTGACTTCAAATGGTCTTCCTATTATAAGTGTCTGTACATATAACTGTATACAAAGTTAATATATGTGAAATTGATTACGAGTGTTCCATCTTGTTCCTAAAATATACACTGAACATAGACTTGCCAGTCCACCATATGACATTGCAAACCATACTGATATTTATCTCAGTTCAACACATTTTTCAGATGCCTCCTGCAAGCCAGAGAATGTACAATGCCTTGAGAAAAACAGAGATGAAGGGTAATTAATTGCAATGTGAGAATTAAGGTATTTCAGGAAAAGAAAACAGATGTAAGAAATTTTAAAACATGATTGTGCTTACTTCAAAGGCTTGCTTTCTTTCTGTGGGTCTCATATCTGTTTTTTCTCCTGAGTTCAAGGTTACAAATAACTGATTTGTCCAGGTCTATGAATGAACGTTAAATATGCTTGACCTTGCTATCTCCTTCCACCAAAGTGGTGCAGTCTCTTCCTACCTAAGATGTTTTAAAATTGTATTTTCTTTCCCTTTTTTTAAGGGTCTGATGAATTAAGTCAGACTTAGGAGGGGGGGGTCTGTTCAAATGTACTCAAGCTGAGGCAAATGATTAGGCAAAAAACTGTAGACATCTGCTAGTCATTGCTCATCAAAGCCAAGGGAAAGATAGCACAGCAAATTGTGCAGGTTTTTTAAAATTGCCACAGTTTATTTTAGTAATGTTTTGAGAGGTAATTTCCATTTCCATTAAGTGGAAGCATTTAAGAATTTCACCATGTAGGGGGCAGGGTAGAGATATTTATTCTCCAAATGAATCAGTCTAATTTCTTTTCAGGGTCTATTAAAGTACACCTAACTATCAAATATGCCTGTTTTCATGGAGAATGTGAAGCAGGTAAAACACTCCAGCTCCCAGGCTCTAAGTACCTGCCTGGCACCAGGAGAGCCGTTCAGGGCTGGCTGGGTAGACTCCCCAAAGGTAGATTCTCCTGGGAGCTCCTACAGCTCCCAGGCCTCCAGCCAACTCACAGTGGTGAGCTCAGGAACAGCGGAGCCCAGGGATCCCTGGGTACCTCCGCCTCCTAAGCCGGCCAGGGACGGCTCTGCCAACTGGCTCAGGGAACCAGCTTCCTTTGGGTCAAGTCAGCACTGTCGCTCTGTCCCTTGTCCTTGACACCTCATTTGAGAGCCTGCCTGGGCTCCAGGGCCTTCCCGAGGAAGTTTGGCCACCTCCTGTTCATCATGTGCTCTGACTCAGCCCCTGCCCTGGCAGTTCCTTCCACTTCATGTCCGTCTCTCCCTTCCCTGCCCTTTCCTGCTTGTCCTCCTCTGGACTGGCAGAAAGTCGTGCAGCCTCCCGCAGTGGGGTTGTCTGAGGGCAGTCTCCTCCCCCTGGCAGAATTAATACTTGCTCATCCAAGCATCCTTCTCATGAGCTGTATTCACATGACATGGTCACCCCCACAAACACCCCCTCTTGTTCTGTGCTTCTCCCATCCCATTTTACCTGGAGTTTCACTTTGGAGGACCACCGCAGGCTGCAAGGAAGCTTTTGGTCCAAAGATTGAACTTGTCTGGGAGTCTGAATCCCACTGTCCCTGTCCCTGCCCCCAGCCCCTGCTATGAAGCAGTGGTGGTTCCTTTCAGGGTCAGGGAGCCCCTGGCCTCAGGCATCACTCACACTCCAGCATCAGGCCGAAATGCCCTTCTCATTCTCAGGGCCTCTGAGTGTGCCAGGCCTGCTGCATTCTCATTCCCTGTCCTGGTTCCACGCTGTCCACACCCTCAGTGAGTCACTTGCCTACACACTCTTCTCTGCTGCTTTGCCGCCTGCACCCAGACACCTGTAGACACAGCGTAGAAGTTGGGAAGTCGATTGTGGAGTCCACCTGGGCTGCTGTGTCCTGTGCTGGTGGCTTCCATGCACCTGTTTAGCCCTCTGTACATGGTACACTGACAATAGGAAAGACTCAGGGAAGGGTATGTGGGTAGTTCATAGCTTTCTGGTCCCACTGGGAGCCACTTTATGCGTGGATTCTCATGTGTGAACATACCAGGACAGTGCAGCCTGTGCCACCACCTCCTACCACATCTGGCAGGAAAACCTCTCAGTCTACCCCAAGTCTGATGTGAGATACTCACTCAGCATCCGATTCCTATTGCCTGAAAGCTGTGTGGGAAGCCCTGCTGACATGGAGTTTGATGGCCACCCAGCCCTCTTGGGGCTCCAAGACCAGGGTGTGGATTAGAGAAATTGAGTGACAATTGCAATATGAGATGATGAGGGCTCAGAACCTGCAAGGCCCTGGGTACCCAGGGCTCAGGGAAGGCCTTCTAAGGATAGCTGCTCTCTTTGGGAGCATACCTGACCATCCTCCAGTTCAAGAAAATCAGTGCAAATCGCCCTGTGTCCAAAAAATGAGAGGTCCCCCCAGCAGGTCTTTAGGACATCAGCTCCCCTGGAACTGGCACCTGTGCCCTGGTTCTCGTTTCCGCACTGTGTAACGCTCCAAGGCCTGTGACCCTCGGCCAGCCCCTCACTCAGCAGCAGCAGCAGTGGCTTCTGTGGGGGTGCTTGTAGCTAGTGCACAGTTCTACACTGGCAAAGCTAGAGAGAAAGAGAAAGAAACAGTGCAGGGCTCCTGAGCACATGCCCCGCTGTGCATGGCTACCAGGCGGGGGGGCATGAGCACAATCTCCGTCAGTTCACAAATGGATTCTAGAACCAGACACCTGGGCCCCCATTCATGCTGAGTGACCTTGGACTCTACTCACCTCCTTGGGCCTCATTTTCCTTCTCTGTAGAGTGGGAGTAACAATCTATTCCTGCGGTGTTGGGAGAGTTAGGTGTGATGCACACACACTTGGCAGGAGCCTGACCTCACAGGCCCTTCTGCAGTGCTGTTGGTTTTATCTCAGGAGCTGGAATTGGCAGATGTGGGGGAAGGTCCTATGGACAGAAATGTTAGTCCTGATGGATTGCAGCTGACTCCGAGTGCCCTGCGGGCCTCCTGTGTGCCCGACACTTACTCTGGGTCTTCCTGGACTCTGCCACTTGCCCAGCCACAGATGTCTTCTTGACCGCAGGTTCGGGGCGGGGGGGTTCTCTGTGTAAGGAGGGGTGGCAGTAAAAAGACCCTTGTACAACTGTGTGTACATAGTCAGGGTTTTTAGTCATTTTCTTAAATGAAAAAGCTTTTCTCTATTGTGAAAATTAGGGATGTAAGTTAATTTTCCATGTGGTAGGTGATGCTCTAACTCACACGCCCAGGTGCTGCCCCCCTCGCTTGCTGCAGTTCTGGCTCGCGGAGCCTGGCAGAGCGCCTGGCACACAGGTGTGTTTATTGAATTGCTGGATGAAAGGCCACACTAGAGAGCAGAGCTTGGACCAGTGAACAAAAACAAGAGTGAAGCTGATTCCATGGGATCAAAAAAATAATAAGAGAAGAAAGTGGGGCGCTTCCAAAGGCCAGGTGAAACAAGCTATCTCCAAAGGAAGGATTTTAGTAGGAAAACAGGCTGTTTTGAGCACTCTATAGTCATTAAACTGCTTTATAAGGAAAAAAAGGAATTTCTAGTTATTTTAAAAAAATCCGAATGAGTCAAGGCAACTACTTTCCGGGTGTGCTAGAAGACTTCTGGTAGCCTGAGATAAAGGATGATGTGGGAAGGTGGAGTATCACTGTGAGAGCCATCCAGGTCCGGGGAGAGATTCTCTAGACACAGCACGGCGGTCAGCACAGCGGTCCACAACCCCCCCGGGTACTCCAAGGGCCTTCCCTGCAGAATCCCATGGGGACTTGCCAGGGTCAGCTTCCTGATCCCGCTTCCAGACTTTCCTAAGTTAGACTTTAAAAGTGAAATGAGATGACTCTCAGAAAAAATATAAAGAAGAAATTTACATGGGGCCACACAGGGTACCCTTGCTTGTCTCCCAGACCTGGGATTCTCGCTGGTGCTGACAGGTGGATGATGGGTAACTGGAAGATTTAGTCTTCTCAGAGACTTACAGTCCTAAGAAGAAATTCTGCAGTTTAATCCCTTCATAAAAGACAGCTCCCGAGGATGGCCCTTTGCAGCAGGGGACTTGTATTTCTGAGTGTTCACAGACACACTTTGGTCTGGTGCCAGTGGCAGTCAGTGTATCATCACGAGAAATGTTTTATGTCTGAGTCAGACGAGGTGGTTGGGCCACAGACTGCCGGAAGGCCATCTTGGCTTGGTCCAAACTCCACTGGGTAAGTACCTTGCTGGGCCCTAGGCTCTCTTTTAACCATGAGGATTACCTTGTGGACTGTTTTACGCTAAGGGAGCATGCAGCAGAAAGGAGATGGTATGTCAGAACCTCTGGGAGGAGTAATGGGAATGTTCTCGGGGCAGGATTCCTGCCTGTGCAGATTCTCTACCACACCAGGCCCCTTGCATCATTTCTAAGCATCTTCAGGGACCAGACAATCACTTTTGGTGACACCACCCCACTCTCTAGAAAATATATTAAAATACACCAATTTACCCTGATTGAATCAGAAAAAAATGTATTTTTTTGGTAACATGTGTTTTCAGAATAAATTAGTTCCTAGTAACTCCTTATTCAAGGACAATTGTGATTTTTCTATATCCTCAATAAATGTTGCAAAGTAAGAATATCTACTTTTTCTAACATAATAAACTTTTCATATAGACTAAATTTGACCAATACAATATGTTTTTAGAATTTAATTAAACATTTTTTGGACTTTGCAGTTTAATTTTTGTATTTTGGAGCATATATGTAAATGCATATATGACATATCTCTTAGCCATTCCCCACGGCATTGGGCAACCAAGCCAAACGCCAATAAATCAGTGCTTTCTGCCGGGCAGCTGTCCAGAATTGAGTCCAGACCTACTGGACCTTTTGCTTGGGGGTTCATCTGAATAATAAAACATAAACTTTTCTATTTCCCCATTCCTTTGAAGATTGAAGCATAATGATGATAAAGAGATGAAATGGGCTTTCTTTGGGAGACGGAAGACTTGTCTGGGGAATAGGGACTCTGAAGGCACGCAAGGCCGAGCTGGCTGCTTGGCCCAGTCTCTTACAGGCTTCCTGCTTTTGAGCAATCACTTGGTCTCTCTGAATTTCAGTTCTTTGTATGATACGAATCATAATTTTTACCTCCTAGTATGCTTAAAAGCTTAAATCACCATTTCATGAGGTGCGATGTAGGTAGCAGTATTAGAATAGATCTGTGAATAACGGAGACATGACCTTTAGGGGATAAAACTAAATAAATGCATTGAAGTCTGGAGGTGAGTAGACCCCACATTGGGTATCAGGGACCCAGGTCCCAGTTGTCTTCTTATCCTGTATCCAATCACAGTTTCCACTGTCAAGACCGGCTGGGGGTCCAGTGTGACAGCTGATACTCAGTCATCACATCTGCCTTGTACCTGACGGGGAAGGAAGAGCAGAGTGAGGGAGGCCTGTAGCCCCTTCCTCATAAAGGTCCAAGGGAGGCCTGGAAATGCTCCACTGGGTCTTATTTGCTAGGATTTATTCATACGTCCAAGGAAGCAGCCTGGGAACTGGGTGCAGGTCTCAGTCCATCTCCGGGAAGGAAGGGCTTCCTGGCATGGACTATCTGGCTAGCAGCCTCTGTCTCCTACTGGTGGAGAGAGAATCAGGATGAACTGAGGGCAGAGGTGAGATAAGGCATCTATGTGCCTTTTCAATTTTCTTCCAATACTTCTGTTTAATTCAAGAAAAAAAATTTTTTAGTCTAATAAATCTTTACCATTAACCCTTCCTATTCTCCCTTTGTAATGAAGAGATGAAGTGGGGCCAGCTTCTCCAGTTGACAGGCATGTCTGGCTGGACAATAACCATGTCCATTTGTTTTCATTGAATTTGTTTTTCCAATACCTTCTAGGTATGGGCAGTAACACGGGATTTTTTAGTTTTTATTAGCTTAGGGGAATGATAGCATGTTTCACTTGCGAATAAATTTAAATACAAATAGAATCATTATAAGCAAAAAAATATTAAATAATGCTCATAGAGCAGCGGTTCTCAACCTGTGGGTCATGACCCCTTCGTAACAATGAAAATACATCCTGCATAGCAGATATTTACATTACAATTCATAACAGTAGCAAAATTATAGTTATGAAGTAGCAACGAAAATGATTTTGTGGTTGGGGGTCACCACAACATGAGGAACTGTATTAAAGGGTCGAGGCATTAGGAGGGTCGGGAACCACTGTCATAGGGGGAAGTAGGTAAAATCATGAACATTTTATGCGACTGATGGAAGTCAGGGAAATAGCCGTATTAAATCCACAAATAGACAAAGCTGGCAGGTCATTATCCGGGCAAGCTAAGTTGTATTTCTAGCCATTTTTATTGTTTGGAAGTTCAGGAGTCAAAGGCACTCTTGTGTTTTACAGACTGCCTCTGATTCATTGTCCTATTTATCTGTGCTCTATAAAAAATTAGGAAAAATGTACTCCAGGCAATGGAATAGAGAGAAAATTTCCCACAGAGACCCAACAATAGGCAGCAAGATACATTTAACCCAGAGATGAGTTGCCCTCAGAGAGCTGTGACTCTGTCCAGTGGCCCTTTCTTCCTGGTGACAGCTGAGATATGGATTCATGTTAAAACTTTCCATCCGAGAAAACCAGTAGAAAATGCCTTTCCCACTATTTAATATCCATATTGTATTTGGACAGTTACTGAAACAGTGTTTCCGATTTGATCTTGTTAGTTAATTGGAATTACTGCAAGGCTGTGAGGAATGTGTAAATTTTGAAGAACGCTGATTTACTCAGAATGCTCTGGAAGTAAAAGCATGAAAGATTTTCTTTTTTTTTTTTTTTTTTTTGCACAGTACAGTCACTTTAGCTAGGCAGTAGTTTCTTGACCCAGCACATGTAGATTCAGATGCCCAGAGCTGTCTGCCTGAGCCCTCAGCTGCTCCGGTGTGAGTCAAGGCAGCAAACTGGCCCGGTGTGGGTCAAGGCAGCAGGCCCTCTCCATCATTCTCCAGAGGTTCTGGGTTTCAGCTCGACCTGTATCACCACTGGCAAAGACACACCAACATCTGTCCAGTCTACACAGTACCCAGATTAATATTTTTTCCAGATCAATAAGGTTCTGTTGGGCCCCTACTCAAACTCTTCTGATGATGGTGATGGCAGCAGCCTCAATGTGTATAAAAAGGTTAGTGTGGATCAGGCATGACCATTCTAAGGTCTTTTCATATATTGAATCTTCTCACTTCTCACAGCTCCATGGGGTAGGTACTATTACTATTACCATTTTATAAATGAAAATACTGATGTACACACTTGGTAAGGGGTGGATTTAGGATCCCATCCCAGGCAGTCTGGCTCGTAAATACTGTGTTACACTCTGTAGTGCACCTTGGAACAACATCTAAACTTCGTCACAGGTCCTACAGGTCCTGGTATGCGCTGTGCCCCCGACTCCGAGCTCCCCTCAAAGTCGTCTTGGACCCTCTTCCCCATCACTCCTGCACTTCCCTGAATACACCAAGTTTATTCCCAGATCCGAGCTTCTGAACTTGAGGATTCTTCTGCCTGGAATCAGGCATTCCTTTCCCAACCTTTGTCCAGCTTGTTCTACCAATTAACTCAGGTCCTTGCTCAAATGTCACCTCCTGAGAGAGGCCTGCTTGCTAACTTTTTTTTCTTCAATACCTTCCCTGCCTCATCTTCTGCCACACAATTCCTGACTGTTTTCTTCCGATGACTGCAGTTAGTTTCATTATATATTTGCTCATTTGTTTGGTGTCTGTTTTGCCTCTTGACTTTAATAGTAGTGACGCTTTCAGTAAGTCATTACTGGGTGTTTGACGTGTTTAATGTTTTACGTGTGTGGGATAATTAAGTCACCACACCTCCCCTGTGTGATGAGTTGTATGAGCAGGTCCCCGTTGTACAGAAGAAGAAATCCAGGCATAGTGAAGCTTGTGGACTTGCCCGTGGCTCCCGGGATACGAAGTGGCTGACATTTGATACATTTTGTGGGTTGTGAGAACACAAAGTAGGGGACGGTGATGCAGAAGGTCCAGCAGGAGGGCCCTGCACCTCTGAGTGGCCACTGGTGGCAGGCAGTGTGGCATGAGGACAATGGGGGGGAGCAGGGAAAGGCTCGAGTTGAGTGGATGACAGTGCACACTTGCTCTCCTGCCCGGTGTGGGCGCCATGAACCAAGGCCAGCGGGATCCTAGACTGTCACTCTCCTGCTCCCCACTCAGACCCGTGTTGCTCCCCCGATCTGACCCAGGGCCTGAGAGCCACACTTCTCCCCACGCGCTGGGAGCTGCTTTGGAATCTCCTCCCTCACATTGGTTTGCAGGATCTGTTCCGGCCTCTGTCAGCCCTCGATTTTAACAGCCTTTAAAAATGCCTCTTATCAACTATAGCTCATAATTCTTCCCCATCCACAAATTAAATGTCCTATATTTCCTTCACTGTGTCTTTTTCTCAGATTTATGGTGTTACAACTGAACAGCTTTTGAGTGTTTTTGCTTGGTTGTTTGTTTTGTGGGGATTGCTGTGTTTTCCTTTAGCCTAAGTCCTGTGAGGACATAAATGCCGACCTGTTCACTACCCCGACTCCGGTGACTGGGGTGCCCTCTGAGCACTTAGGTTTTGAGTCAGTGGATTGATGGGTGGATGAGAAGGTGAACAGAGGAATGAAGAATTTTATATCTTTCCAGACTCCACTTAAGGATCGATCTCTTTCCCCTAAATCCTATGAGAAAGATTCACCTGAACAAACGTTCTCCAGTATCGATGGTTTGGGTTTAGAGCAATTCAGGTCGATACTGTGGAAGTTTAAGGCACAATAAAAGTCATGAGTCCTGAAAACGAATGTCCTTGTTTATCTTCCCTAAAGTGAATGTACTCTGCCGCAGCCTTCTCAGACGCGTGCCGTGTCTGAAACACTTCCAGGTGCGTTTCCTGGGGTGGGTGGTAACAACGCCAGTAAATTTCTATGGACTGCATGGCGGAATATTCCAGCAACTGTGTTTGATCTTTCTTTCATAGGTGCTATTTTATGCATCCTCATGACACTCTTTAGGGAAAAGTATCCCAGTCCCCATTTTTCAAAGAAAGACTCTAAATCCCAGAGAGTTTAAAAATGACTGAAGCGAATGTGCCTCTGACTTGAGGCTGCAGTTGGGTTGTTAATTTTGCCTTTATCCCGTGAATAATTGGACTTCTCTATATTTGTATGATTTTTTTTGTTATGGTCAAATAAGAATAAAATGCTTTTAAAAACTAAAAAAGGTCAGTGGGTTAACACTTTTATACTTTTTGTCTAAATCTAATACTAAGTTCCACATTTCTTAAGTATCTATCAAGCAGTTAGTTGCTATATGATATATTAAGTCTGTTCAAGCAAAACAAACCTGCTTTACAGAGGCCTTGGTTTAGTACAGGGGCATTTATTATGCAAATAATCACACAAAATCACTTCCTTCTGCACTAACTAGTGTCCCGACACTAAGAGATACATTCGGCCGTGTTGAGGGATCAGAGAAGGCTTTCCGGGGGAGGAGATGCCTGCACTGAGTGGTGAAGGCTGAGCTGGAGACATCTCGGTCAGTGGGAAGGGAAGCACCATTCCAAGCAGAAGGGACCACAGAGGCAGAGGTGACATGGTGATGGGGAAGGTCATGTCAGAGAAGGTGGCATGGTGACAGGACAGGCTGGGAACTGTGAGCCAGGGAGCAGGAGTGATGTGAGGATGGACGGGCAGGAAGGAGCAAATTGGCTTTGAGGACTTTATCAGGGGTTTGCTTTTCTTTATCCTAAGAATGGAAAGATATGGGAAAGCTTTGAGCAAGGAGCAGCTTTGCAGGTTCGAAATAGTTTTCCTGGGCAAAATTGTGAAGTGACAGTCCCCACAGGAGGCAGGCTGGGGAGAATCTCGTCACAGAGGGGACAGGTTTGTTGGTGATTGAGATAGAGAGAGGCAGGATCACTTAGGAGGCCTTCCCCACGGAAGTGAGGGAAGGGGTTGGCTGAGGGTGACTCCTATTTCTGCCTTAGCAAGAGGAAGGGTCATAGAAGCTTCTGGGATGTAAAACAGAATGTTGAAAGAGAAACAGTCTTTTTAATTTTCTTTAAATTCTTGGTGCTGATAGAGCTGACTTTTTTTATAGATTTTATTTTTTATTTATATTTTTAGACTATCTCGCATCACAGTAGTATAATTTGTTACAGACAATGAGCCCACACTGACACATCACTGTCACCCAAAGTCCATGTGTACAGGAGGGGTCAGGTGTCCATGGTTACAGGAGGGGTCAGTCGTCCATGGTTACAGGAGGAGTCAGTCGTCCACGTTTACAGGAGGGGTCTGTCGTCCATGTTTCCATGAGCGGTCTGTCGTCCATGTTTACAGGAGGGGTCTGTCATCCATGTTTACAGGAGGGGTCAGTTGTCCATGTTTACAGGAGGGGTCTGTCATCCATGTTTCCATGAGGGGTCTGTCGTCCATGTTTCCATGAGGGGTCTGTCGTCCATGTTTCCAGGAGGGGTCAGTCGTCCATGTTTACAGGAGGGGTCTGTTGTCCATGTTTCCGTGAGGGGTCTGTCGTCCATGTTTCCATGAGGGGTCTGTCATCCACGTTTACAGGAGAGGTCTGTCGTCCATGTTTACAGGAGGGGTCAGTCGTCCATGTTTCCATGAGGGGTCTGTCGTCCGTGTTTACAGGATGGGTCAGTCGTCCGTGTTTACATGAGGGGTCTGTCGTACATGTTTACAGGATGGGTCAGTCGTCCATGTTTACATGAGGGGTTAGTCGTTCATGTTTACAGGAGGGGTCTGTCCTCCATGTTTACATGAGGGGTCAGTCGTCCATGTTTAGAGGAGGGGTCTGTCCTCCATGTTTACAGGAGGGGTCTGTCCTAGATGTTTCCATGAGGGGTCTGTCGTCCATGTTTACAGGAGGGGTCAGTCGTCCATGTTTCCATGAGGGGTCTGTCGTCCGTGTTTACAGGATGGGTCAGTCGTCCGTGTTTACATGAGGGGTCTGTCGTCCATGTTTACAGGATGGGTCAGTCGTCCATGTTTACATGAGGGGTCAGTCGTTCATGTTTACAGGAGGGGTCTGTCCTCCATGTTTACATGAGGGGTC
>CAUYTI010150999.1:0-15057 GCA_963575145.1 Galago senegalensis | reverse complement strand
GTGGTCCCAGCTACTTGGGAGGCGGAGGCAAGAGACTCGCTTGAGCCCAGGAGTTGGAGGTTGCTGTGAGCTGTAATGCCACGGCACTCTACCCAGGGGGACAGCTTGAGGCTCTGTCTCAAAAAAAAAAAAAAAACAAATTTGAAATAGAAATGAACACTTACCCCAATAAAGAGTATCTGTGGGAGAACCCTGCAGCTATTATGACTTTCAGTGCTGACGTCTGAGTACTGCCCTCTGTGGCTGGGAACAAGGCAAGCACGACCATTCTCACCACTTTTATTCAGCATTGTGCTGGAGGGTTTTTTTGTTTTGTTTTTGTTTTGAGACAGAGTCTTACTTTGGTAGAGGGCCATGGCATGATAGCTCACAGCAATCTCAAAATCTGGGGCTCAAGCAATTCTCTAGCCTCAGCATCCCAAATAGCTGGGACTACAGGTGCCTGCTACAGTGTCTGGCTTTTTTTTTTTTTTTTTTTGAGACAGAGTCTCACCATGATGCCCTTGGTAGATTGCTGTAGTGTCATAACTGACAGCAACCTGAAACTCTTGGGCTTAAGTGATTCTCTTGTCTCAGCCTCCCAAGTAGCTGGAACTACAGGTGCCCTCTACAACACCCAGCTATTTTTTTTTTTTTTTTGAGACAGAGCCTCAAGCTATCCCCCTGGGTAGAATGCCATGGCATCACAGCTCACAGCAACCCCCAACTCCTGGGCTTAGGTGATTCTCTTGCCTCAGCCTCCCGAGTAACTGGGACTACAGGCGCCCGCCACAACGCCCGGCTGTTTTCCGGTTGCAGTTTGGCCGGGGCTGGGTTTGAACCCGTCACCCTCGGTATATGGGGTCGGCACCATACCCACTGAGCCACATGTGCCGCCCCAAAGTGGCAGGTTCAAATCCAGCCTGGGCCCTCCAAAACAGCAATGACGGCTGCAACCAAAAAATAGCCAGGCGTTGTGGCGGGCGCCTGTGGTCCCAGCTGCTTGGGAGGCGGAGGCAGGAAACTTGCTTGAGCCCAAGAGTTGGAGGTTGTTGTGAGCTGTGATGCCACAGCACTCTACCCAGGGGGACAGCTTGAGGCTCTGTCTCAAAAAACAACAAAAAAACAACTTTTAAAGTGAAATAATTGAGATAAAATTCACATAACCTCACCATTTTAAAGTGTATACTTCCGCAGTTCTTAGCATATTCATTAGGCCGTGCAACTATCATCATTATCACCTGCACACTTAAAACGTTTTTTTTTTTTTTTTAAGAGACAGAGTCTCAGTTTGTCGCCCTCGGTAGAGTGCCATGGCGTCACAGTTCACAGCAATCTCCAGCTCTTGGGCTTAGGCTATTCTCTTACCTCAGTCTCCCAAGAAGCTAGGACCACAGGCGCCCGCCACAATGCCCGGCAATTTTTTTGTTGCAGTTTGGCTGGGGCCGGGCTAGAACTCGCCACCCTCCATATATCGGGCCGGCGCCCTACTGACTGAGCCACAGGCGCCGCCCCACACTTAAAACATTTCATCACTGACACATGGATAAAGATAACTTAAGGGAAGGACAGTGGAATGACCCAAACGACCTTAAACCAGTCATTTCAGTTTTCCCCTTAGGAAGGGGTGGATGTTACGACTAGCACAAGGGGTGTAGGAATATTCGATAAGAAAGGTGTGCACAGTTACAAACGCCTGGCTGACAGCGAGCGCCCACAGAGGGGACCGCAGTCACTACCACTGTCGAGTCCAGCTGCCCGCCCCTCGCCGGCCCGAGGCACTCACGCGGCGCCACCCGAAGGAAAGATGCCTGAATGCGGCGAATCACGTTGGGGATTCCCTTAGTGAAGTAGTGCGGAAAAGCGCGCTGCTCGAAGGGTGACAAGCTGTAGGTGATCACATGCCGCATCCGTGTCAGGTTCCCAAACTCGCGGCCCATCGTGGCGGCAGCCCTGCAGGACAGAGAGGCAGACAAGCACTTGGCTCGGTTTCGGGACGGGTCCGCAACCACAGATGCCCGTCCTGGCACTTCTCATCCTCCCCCAGCCCAGGCTGCACCCCTGCCCTCTCAACAGCCACCAACACTGCGCAGCCAGACCCCACTCCCGCACCAGGGTCACCACGACCTCCACAGTACCCCAGCACCGGCCTCCGTTCGCAACTTCCGGCGGGATCGGAAGCTGCTCCGGGAGGGCATGAGATCACTTCCGGAGGATACCATTTTCCTGTTGTCTCCAGGGGAAGATGCCCTTGCCCCCCTCAAGTGGAGAGAAATGACCTGGTCCCACAGGACGAAAAGGTGGAGAGGGAAGGCGAAAGGGGAGGTGGGAGGGTGACTGGTAAGTTGTCGCCTAACTGGCACAATGTGAAGGGCTACACTACAACTTGAACTTTACCTAAGAAACGTACACAACGTAACCTAATCATTTGTACTCTCATATTAATCTGAAATTTAAAAAAAGAAAAGGGTGGTGCCTGTGGCTCAGTGGGTAGGGCACCGGCCCCATATACCGAGGGTGGCGGATTCAAACCCAGCTCCGGCCGAACTGCAACAAAAAAATAGCCGGGCGTTGTGGCGGTTGCCTGTAGTCCCAGCTATTCGGGAGGCTGAGGCAGGAGAATCGCTTAAACCCAGGAGTTGGAGGTTGCTGTGAGCAGTGTGACGCTACGGCACTCTACCGAGGACGATAAAGCGAGACTTAGGACTCAGGTGACCCCGATCCTCCCAGCTCGGAAGGTGCCTGTGAGTCCGAAGGCTAGGCCATCCCGCCTCGGCAGAACGCGAGGTTTTATTTGGTCTTGACCAACAGCCAAAAGGGGGCTCCGTTATTTTCAGGCTGTCAGCCACCCCAGTACCAAAATCAGGGTCACAGGTGTAAGGCTTCTCTAGATAACGTGTTTTAGAGTCCGCTGGTAGGCTTTAAACGTATTCCAAACGTTTCCTCACATTTGGCCACAGAAGTCATCAAATAATCGTCAAGCAATTGATCAACACTGTTAGTAGCGGTAGAAAGAAAGAAAAGGCCACCTCGACAACAGCCAGCTTCCCGTCTACATGGTTTGAGGAGGGGCCAGGGGATGTGTCTCTTGACGCTGAAATTGTCCTTTCCACGCTCTGTGGAGAGGCAAGGAACGCCCGGTGTGAGGCGTCATTGTGTTTTCCCTAACATGCAACTCTGCACGGAGACGCTTTTCTGTGCTCCATGCATTTTCTGAAAATGTTTTAAACTAAATTCACTAAACTCTAATTCAGCAATTTGGGTGTGTATCACCCTGCTTACTAGCTACAGACTAGGGAGACTTGGCAGGGGGTAACTGCATTTTGCAGCCCTACCTTAGTTTAATCGGTCTAGATACTGCACAAATTGTTTTTGTCATGTGTTATGGGAGGGGGGAGTAGGCTGCTTGGGGGTGACACTCATTTCAGCTTATCATCATGCACCTTTGCCTCATTTTTATAAAATGCAATAGCCTGGGAGGCCAAGGTGGGAGGATCACCTTAGCTCTCAAGTTCAGAGGCCAACCTGAGCCAGACAGAGCAAGACCTCATCTCTAAAAATAACCGGGCATTGTGACAGGCCCCTATAGTCCCAGCTACTCCGGAGGCTGAGGCAAAGGAATCGCTTGAGCCCAAGAGTTTGAGGTGGTTGTGAGCTATGACATGACAACACTCTACAGAGGTGACAAAACTGAGACTGTCTCAAAAAAAAAAAAGAAAAAAACTATTAAAATCCTAATACTCAAGTCATTTCTTGAGCCTTTCTCATTTCAAATTCTGGGATTACAAGACATATAAGATACAATATTCAAGATACATATAAAAATATTATTGGCATGTAATATTACAATTTTAATGCAGTTTTTCCTTTCTTAAAATGTGTTACCTTTTTAGCACCCTGTTTTGAGATACACAAAAATCAACAAACTTAAAATCTGCATGGACAGAAACAAATGCAGCAGTCCTAGCAACATTCATAAGCCCAGCAAGTGGAAACTTGCACGAGTGAATCAGAAAGGACACCGTAGACTGTGGCTCTTGAAAGTGACATAGTGGGCTGTAGACCGTAACATAGTCTGTCTCCAAACTTTCATAGTGACCCTATAGAACAGCGGTTCTCAGCTTGTGGGTCACAACCCCTTTGTAACAATAAAAATACATCCTGCATACCAGATATTTACATTACGATTCATAATAGTAGCAAAATTATAGTTATGAAGTAGAAGCAAAAATAATTTTATGGTTGGGGGTCACCACAACATGAGGAACTCTATTAAAGAGTTGCGGCATTAGGAAGGTTGAGAACCACTGCTGTAGAAACATAGACCAGATTTTCATCTCACAGCAAAATTGCAGCATCACAATTGTTAACCTAGATAGACATAGAAAACTACCTTTAAAAAAAATCCTCCAAAGAGAATTTTGAAATAATTTTATTTCATTTCAAATTTTTTTCTCTCAAATTAATTGCTCAAGGCTTGCGATAGCCTAAAAAACCAAAGGAAATAAATGTAACAGTAAGAGAGCTATGTAAATCATTAAATAAACTATTTCAAATGATTTTCTTTGTAAAACTAAATCTTGAACATAAAGGCATAATTACGAGACTTCACAGCTCCGTAATTTCAGGGCGATAATTAGTATTTTTAAGCATGACATTCATGTTTGGGAAGTTTGGTGATAGAAATCATAAATAAAAGCCTTCGCTTCTATTGTTACCTTTGAGCCCTGCTTTTTATTTAAGTTAAACATCTTTGCATTTTGTTTGAACTGTGTAGAAGACGTTTCTGTGTGCGTATTTATTATTAGTACGGGCGCCCTCTAAATATTAAAATATTGATCTATTTATAAAACAACATATTGTTCTCACATCTCAGATGTGATCCAAAATAGCAGCTCCAGTGAGTGAAAACAGCAGTGATGCTTGTGCGTACATTCTGTTTTCCCCATGAATTAAACCAGTTAACTCATTTCTAAATGCCTATATATATGCATATATATATATTTTTATTGATTTTGAGAGGTCATCGTTGGGGTGGTGGTGGCCGGGGAGAGGGAACGCATGGGTCCTGGTGCACGTGCAGATGGTTACATCTATCACGTTAAGTCTCTAGTGTCTGAAAAGTACCGTTTCTGCCTGCCAGTGTTTTTTAAATCTCTGTATTGCCCTTCAAGCTCGGCCCGAGACAGAGCATATCTAGATATCAGAACCTGATCACAAGCAATCCCGCGATTCCACTCTCTTGGCCAGTGGCTTGCAGGCTCTTCCGCTGCTGTAAAACCGTTGAGCCATCTTACTTTGTCAACACATTCCGCCTAATTAAATGTTTGTGTGCCCAGAAGACATATTAAACGCTGCGTGGGTCAGCTGTTTTCTGTCTCACTTTCATAACTTCAGTGAACGCTCGTTGTCAGACCTGCCTTGCAGCAGCCCTCTCACGTACGCAGAGGACCCAGCTCCTCAGAAGTGGCAGAAAACGGGGCTTCCGGTTGTATGAGTCTAGCCACATGAAATTAGCACAGATAACAATTTACAAGTGACACAAAGACATTGAATACAGCTTTCTCTTTTGAAGTAAATATTGCAGTTTTCCAGTTTTTACCAAAATTAGAGGTATGCAAATTTTAGGACTCAAAAAATTAATTTTAAGACTGAAATAAATAAGATTTGGTGAGGAAACCTAATAATTCTCCTCTCTCTTTTGTCTACTTTCCCTTCCTCAGAGAAACCACTTTTACCTCTTTTAAATCTCCTTCCCCCCCCCCCCAGGTCCCTCCTTGCTCTCTTTCTCATCTATCTGCCCATCTAGCTGAATGTATGTATGCATGGTATTTATTTGCTTTATTTTTCATTTTCTTGAGACAGAGTCTCACTTTGTCACCCTCGGTAGAGTCCTATGGCATCATAGCTCATGGCAACCTCAAATTCTTGAGTCCAAGCTATCCTCCTGCCTCAGCCTCCCAAGTATGCACATGACATTTGAATCATATTCCTAGATAACATACTTTTTGGTTTTTCAATTTTAAGAATTATTTACCATCTCTCTGCTATAAAGAGCAAGGTTTTAGCTTTGTCTTCTCTAGATCCCATCATATACACACAGACACACTCGCACACACTTCTAGTCAACTCAATATTATAATTTTTGTTGGAGTAGGTTTCAACACTTACATTCTTAAGATTGGGGGAATTTTATACAGTTTTATTAAACATGGCGTTCCTGGAATGCTACTGCTGAGAAGTTCAAGCATACTTGAACTTGAACAACAGAAATTGTTGTTCTTCTTCTTTGTATACAAACTTTTTTATTATATACAAAAATGGTTGTTCTTTCTTTCTTCTTTGTATACAAACTCTTTTTTTCTCCCCGCTCTAGAAGCTTTTAGGATTTTTCTTTGTCCCTGATGTTTGGAAGTTTCAGGGTGATGACTATATTTTGATATTTTTTGCCGGCACTTAGTGGGAATTTTTGCTGTTGTTATTTCCTAGATGATTTTTCTCTGTGCTCTATTCTCCTCGTTCTATGATATTATTTGAAGATTGGATCATTTTGATTGATCCTTTTGTTTTCTAATTTTTTGTCCCTATTCCCATTTCCTCTTTCCCTCTCATTTCTGGCATATGTTCTCAGTGTGATCTGTTGGTATCACTTTTTAAATAAGTGCCTAAGAACTCTCTTTTGCTCCTGAGGCTTGGCCTGGTGGCTGACATCTAAAATCCCAGTACTTTAGAAAGCTGAGGTGGAACAATTGCATGAGCCCAGGAGTTGAATAACAATATAACAAGACTCTATTTGTACAAAAAATAGAAAACTTAGGTATGGTGGTGCACATGTGCAGTCCCAGCTACTTGGGAGGCTCAGGCAGGAGGATCACTCCAGTTCAGCCAGTGAGCTATGGTCACACCACTGCATTTCAGCCTGGGTGACAGGGAGACTATCTCTAAAAACAAAAAGGTAATAATAATAATCTAGTTTTGTTTCATGGTTGTAGTACCTTCTTTTGTCTCTCTGAGGATATTGATAATAGTTATTTAGTTGCACACAGGGGGGAGACTGTTCGTTTTTGCATGTCCCTGAGCCCCCTCCCTCACTGGTATGCTGCTGTTGGGTTCACTCCGCTCTGTAGTCCATTTTTTCTCCAAATTGCTTTTCCTGTTTGGTTATTTTGATCCTCAGTTTTTCATGTTAGATATTTTCCTCAGATACCTGGTACTACTCAGTTGTAGAACCAAAAGTGGGGAGATAAAACTCTGAGACCCAGAAAGCAATGCTATAGATAACCTGGCTGAGCTGTTGGGGAGATTCTGACGTGTCCATCTGACACGTCCCTTATGGGATTTTACCGTAGGCGAGTCAGATTCTGCAGAGAATGATCCTCCAGTCATCTTTTTGGAGATGAAGGATGACTCTGACCTTCTGCGATTAACATCTTCCCATTCCCCAGTCTTCAGAGATAGACGTGGGGTTGGTTTTTAGCTTTGCCAGGTTCCCATTTAGGATTTAGTAATAAACTACTCTTCTATCTGCTTTTCAACTTCCAAATTTTATTGCTGCTATGTTTTCTCCCCTACTCCTCATTACTGTGGCATAATACCCCCAAAAGTCTATTTGCCATCGCTTAGATGGGGTTTTTGGAGGGAGAGACAGTAAACGGGTGCATGCAGTTGGATGTCTCTATCTGGGATCTTCATCTCGCTGTAGGTATTCATAGGACACCCGCAGGGGAAATCCTGCAATTATCAGTCTACGTTCAGGTTATCTAAGAAAGTTGCTCCTAAATTCATCCAGTCGGATAAACATTTGTCAAAATTAAGACACATTCAAAGAGCAGGATTAGCTTTGTTATGCTAATGGTTCAGACTGGATCATGTCCATATGTGAGTTCATTACAGTATACTATCATATATGAAATTTCTCATAAGAAAAATTTTCAGAAAGGGCTATTTTATAGTCTTCAGTAAAAGCACTTTTTTAAATTTGAGAATCAAGTAGTGTTACTTAAACTTTACACAGCATTCTGTCACATAGATTATACATTTGAAAGAATTTAGATTCTATACCTGTAGGAAAGCGATGGACTTCCATCAAAATATTGAAATCTTTTTGAATTAAGAATCAAATTAACTTCCTAAGCCACTACTGTTGGCTTAGGTAACCACTAAAAGGCTCACCAGTCTACTTTTTAAGATGTTTTTCTTTCTCTTCTGCTTATAACTCCACCTAAAGATGGTTTTCTCCTAATCTCAGAGTCAGAGTCTCTTACTTGCGGTGCTCAGATTTCCAATAGCCTCCAATTCTTCACTTTAGGGGCTCAAATTTTCTTTCCTGTCCCTGACTTCCTCTTGTCACTGACTCCCTTGCATATGAAAAGGATTTTGCTATACCTTAATAAAATAACTTCAAGGTCACTACATATCTATATGCATTACAATTTAAGAAAAGTATATTCTCCATATGGAATAAAAATGTATTATATACAATATGAAGTTTTGAAATATAACATTTGTTTTTAAACGCAGCAGTATTTTGCTCATTTATTGCAAAAATTTAGTTGTTACATACCATAGCAATATTTCCAAAGGTAATTCTCTGGAAATATCTGATGAAGATTGGAAATTTTTCTCTATTTATAGCATTTACTTTAGAACTCAGAAATTAGAAGCAATCAGGCAGAAATTCCAAATTGTAACTTTAGAGAGAAATGTCAAGTTTATGAAAATGCTCTTACCGATCACACTAAGTCAACATTTATTAATAAACATTCAGTTCCACTGGCTGCACTCAGAACATTATGTTATTATCTATTGTTTTGCCTCTTGAATTCACTTTGGTTTAATTGATCAAAACCCAAGTTACATTTTTTGTCAAACCCCAAATGACATCTCCTCACCATGAAAAGTTGGGAAACCTTGATTTTTTTTTTTATTTGAGGAAAATGTTTTATTGAATGAAAGCATCAGGAGATTTTTTGGGGGGTATGTGGAAAATCAAAGAATCATAATATTGGGAAAAATTTTTTCAGAAACTGTCTTGTCAAATGGTTCTCAGCTGGAGTTGGTCACAGCCCCAGGAGGGGGTATTTGGAAGGATAGCTGGGCAATTTTCACTGTTCCATGACTGAATGGGGGGGAGGGGGTCCTATTGGCACTTAGTGCCTGGGGCAGGAATGATATATATCCTACAATGTTCAGGATGGTTGGGATGATGAGGAATCATCTTTCCCGATTCCTGATGAGTCCAGTCTCTATCTGATGCATGACTCCTTTCAAAATACTGGTTTTCCTGTTCCTTGATGAATAGGAAACGCAGCAGATTTATAGCAATGAATTCTTCAGGGTTGAGGAGTAGCCGTAACAGTGGAGAGCAGCATATATTCACTGACATTAGATGGTCTCATAATGCAATCTCTTATCTATTTATCTGACAATTAAAGTTCCCATGGTATCTGAACCAAACTTCTCCAAGTCTAAATTTAAATTTATTCAAGTTAATTCAGATATGTTACAATAATTTTTTCCCAAAATAGAATTGCTTTCTTTCCTGATTAAAAAAAAGCAAAACAAACCTCCAAATACCTCCATTTCGTAAATAATCCAGAATATAGAAAAACACAAAGAAGAAGCAACAGTCACTCTTATCTCTTTTACTCAGAGAAACCATTATTAATATTCAGATCAGGGGTTCTCAATGGTAGCACAAGTGAAATTTTAGTTGCATAATTCTTTAAAGGGGACTTTCCCTGAAGGATGCTTACCTGGGCTCACTCACTAGATGCTAGCGGTATCCAGACAGTTTTGACAACCAAAACTTTCCCAAGAGATTGCCAAATGTTCCCTGGGGTGCAGTATCACCAGTGGTTGAGAACCACTGTTTTAGAGGTGTGAGTTTATGTGTGGGTATTTCATCAGCTTGTCATCTAGGACAAGATCAAGAGTTCTACTGTTTCTAGGGAGAATGGCCTATATTACAAAGTCAGAAAGTGGCAGATGCTGGCGTGGATGTGGAGAGAGGGAACACTTTTACACTGCTAGTGGGACTGCAAACGAATACAACCTTTTTGGAAGGAAGTATGGAGAACTCTCAAAGAACTCAAATTAGACACCCCCATTTGATCCAGCAATCCTATTACTAGGCATCTACCCAGAAAAAAAATCATTTTATTGTAAGGACATTTGCACTAGATTGTTCATCACAGTTCAATTTACAATTGCCAAAATGTGGAAACAGCCCAAATGCCCACCAATCTGGGAATGGATTACCAAGCTGTGGTATATGTATACCATGGAATACTATTCAGCTACTAAAAAAGATGGAGGCTTTACAACTTTTGTATTAGCCTGGATTGAGCTGGAACACATTCTTCTTAGTAAATTATCACAAGAATTGAGAAGCAAGAGTCCAATGTACTCAATTATAATATGAAGCCTGTAGATGAACTAATTCATGTTCTTATAAGAGAAAAACTCAGATCAATTCACGGTGGAGGGGCAGGGGAATGAGGGAGCAGGGAGGAGAATGGGGGTTCATGGTGTGTGACACACCGCTTGAGGGCAGGACATAAGAGAGACTTTACCTAACAAATGCAATCACTGTAACCTAATTCTTTATACCCTCAAATGAACCCCAAACAATTAAAAAATTAAAACAATTTAAGAAAATAATTCTTATGTTTATCTAAATAGCAGTTCTCAACCTATTGGAGAGACTGTATTAAAGGGGTCATGACCCCTTTGGACTGTATTAAAGGGTTGTGGCCTTAGGAAGGTTGAGAACCACTGAACTAAGTACATATCATAATGTATTTTGAAAGATATTTTATGGATGTGACTTAATGGGATTTTTGAGGCTCAGTGGGTTACATGGGTTCTTCGACATATGTAACAGGAGGGCCTTAGTATGATTTATTCCTTATCAATTAGCTCATACTTAGATGTGGACCAAAGTCTTTGAGGGTGGTGATCTACATAGGTAAATCACCAGGTCTAACCAGCTTTGAGAACATGTTGGCCTCACCTTGCAGTTATTTAGTTATTGTATTGCTATTTTTTTCTCTCCATTCTGAGTTGGCCTCTGTAACTTAGGCTGAATATTACTCATTTTTGGTTCAGTGTGCTGCTTGCATGATGTGAAGACATTTTTAATACAGCAACTTACATTTTCTCCTGTCCTCTATTGGTAATTTTGAATTCATTTCTGCTTAAACTGGTCACTAGGCTGGCTGATGAGAATTCATTCTCTGAAAGAGCATGAGAACTATTTTCTGCTTTTTCCTGAGTGAGTCAGACCATGAGTGCTGTTTTTGATTTATTCAAACATGAAAAATATATGTTGGCAAGTAATACCACACATTCGATTTACAGTGGTACAGTCCAAGGGGATACATCAGGACTTTGCCTTTTTAAGTTTCCTACACATATGGAGGTAGACACAAATGACAAACTCTTCACACAAATCAGAAGAGCCCCTTATGCCGTGCCCAAGTGGGAAGGGTCCATGGATCTTACTTCCTTCACAGTGATAACAGAGGCTGCCGGTCTCCTACTGACAACCTCTTCAACCTCCCGCCTCAGCCTGACTCAAAGACCCTGAAAGGGTTGTTACTAAATTGCTGGAAAATTCAGTGTATGTGCTCCAAGAGCAGCTAAGACTGGAATAAAGCCATACAAAATGTTCTTTCCTGATGGGCAAAACTGTAGCATTAGAAACCCTCAGATAACCAGAAGAGACAAGGACGGGGTGACAGCAGGTCGCTCTTGTGTCATAGTTAAGTGCTCGCCAACTACTCATGAGCTCTTCTGCGTTTCTCAGCCTCCCTTGAATTTCATCTGATTCAGGGGTGTCCAACCTGGAGCCCGAGGGCTGCATGCTAATAATCTTGTGAGGACTTTTTTTGCTTATCTATGATATATCAGATATCATGAAAAATATGCACAGACTTTTTTTTTTCTCTAGTCAGCTTTCATTAGGGTTTGTATATTTAATGTGTGACCCAAGACAACTCTTATTCTTTGAATGTATAGCAGAAAAGGAAATGGTTGGACGTCCCTGTATGTAGACAATCAATGTCACAGGATGAAAAAGTTAAGAGTCACAAAACCACCTCACCTGGATCTTTTCCTGCTATTCTGACTTCAGAGAGTGCATGTTCCAGTTGACACGGCTACGCGATGCAAAGAGCCTGGATCTCTGCATCACCACATGGAGAACTGGTCACGTCTCGACTTGTGAACTGAAGTATAAAAATCTGTTACTGCAGCATGGCTTTGCCTAACTTACGACATCAGCTTGCCTAGCTGGCTGAAGAAATGAAGAGAGTGTAAGTCAGACCCAGACCAATAAATGAAGTAGAGCAGAGATGCAATTAGATGAATCTAAAAATTACAGAAACATTGTTAGCAACTGTTTTATTTGCAAGCAGAAAGAGAAACGTTGTCTTAGTTTATCTATGTTGATCAAGTCTCTCTGCAAATTTTTGAGAGGAGAACCTCATTGTGTTGATGTTTCACACTCCTATATAAGAATTTTTTAAAATGTTCCAGAACCCAGTTGGGACTGTGCTGTTTCAATTGTTACTACATTTTAAATGTAAGTGACAGCTGAAAAAAATCAGCTGCAGTCATAGTTTATTTTTGAAAGGGTTTTAACAGAAGATTGACTGCTGTTGTAGCACTTGACTCAAATAATTAGAGGGACAATCAGAAGATTAGCAGCAGGTTAGAGATCTCAAATCTTCACTTTGACTTTCTTTTTTTCACTTTGATCTTCTTAAAGAATCATCCTTCACCCCCAAAAAACTCTTCAGAAAACATGACCTGGTATCTTAAACATTTCTAAAGTTACAAGAAGATAGGTTTCCCATATTTTGTCCTCCTCATAATACAAGAGAGAGAGAATTGGCAAATGAGGTAAGCCTGGGAAGAAGGCCACATGGCATTTGTACATCAGACAAGAAGGAATAAGTCAAGCCAAGGGGTTTCCCCCTTCAGGAGCCAGGGTAATGAGGATTCTTGAGGGATAGATAGAGATAGGAGGCACAAGAAGATGGAATCCCACTGAGACCCACACATGATCTGGAGAGCTTGCTTTCACACCAACATTGAGCTGAAGCTCAGTGAAGCTTTCACTTTGGCACATGTCAACTGAGTTTCTCAGTTGAAACTCAGGTTTCAGAAAAGAGACTAAAAGAAGAAGAAACAGAGCTTTGGCAGGGATGGTAGCTGACCAGAATTGCTGCTGCCAGTGTCAGCCATATACATTTTTACACATATCCTACACCCTCATTGGCTCAGTCTGATGATTCAGGGTTCTATTTTTTTTTTTTTTTTTTAGAAAGCGTCTTGCTCTGTCACGCAGGCTAGAGTGTCGTGGCCTCAGCCTAGCTCACAGCAACCTCAGACTCTTGAGTTTAAGCGATCCTCCTGCCTCAGTCTCCCAAGAATCTGGGACTACAGGCTTCTGCTACAAACACTTGGCTAATTTTCCTATTTTTAGTAGACACAGGGTCTTGCTTTGGTCAGAATGGTCTTAAACTCCTGACCCCAAGTGATCCTCCCCTCTCATCCTCCCACAGTGCTGAGATTTATGGTGTGAGTACTGTGCCTGGCCCAGGGATACATTTGTTTTTTAAATTTGTGAAAGTTGGTATGAATAGAGAGAATCATGACTTGGTAGATCTTTGTACATTCCTCATGTTGAAAGTGGCAAAGAGTTCACCAGGACTTTAAGGAATACAGGAGAAAGGGAGAGTTTTTTTAAAAAGCGTCTGATAGTTAATTTTATGTGGCAGCTAGATTGGGCTAAGAGATTACCAGATAACTAGTAAGACATTTTGGGGTATGTCTGAGAGTGTTTCTGGCAGAAGTTAGTATTGGAATTAGTAGACTGTGCAAAGATCAACTCTCTCCAATGTGGGTGAGCATCACTCATTTGGGTTGAGAACAGAGAAAAGGTGAACACCTTGAACTGGGACATCTGTCTTCTCTGTCCCCTGGACATTGCAGCTCCTGGTTTTTGGCCCCTTTGGACTCTGGACGTTACGGCAGTGGCTTCTCTGGTTCTTAGGCCTTTGAACTTGGACTGAATCACATCACTGGCTTTCCTGGTTTTCCAGATGCAGACTTCTCTGTATCCATAATCGCACAACCCAGTTCTTATAGTAAATATCTTCTTATGTATGTGTAGACATCCTGTTGGCTCTATTTTTCTGGAGAACCTTAAGTACATTAGACTCCTCTTATCTGTGGGATACATTCAAAGATTCCCAGTGAATGGGAACCACAGATAGTACCGGACCCTATTTATACACAAAAGGTCTTCAACTTCCAATGATGTGACTCATGATTTTTTGATTTTATGATGGTGTGAAAGTGATATGCATTCTGAGAAACTATACTCTGAGCACCCATGCCATCATTCTGTTCTGCACTTTCAGTACAATATTCAATAAATTACAGGAGCTCTTCAACACCTTGTTATGAAACAGGCTTTATGATAAATGATTTGCCCAACTGTAGACAAGTGTAAGTGTTCTCAGTACATGAAAAGCAGGTTAGGCTAAGCTAGGATGTTTGGTAGGATACGTGTATTAAATGTATTTTAATTTATGATATTTTCTTTTCTTTCTTTTTTTGAGACAGAGTCTCACTCTGTCACCCTGGGTAGAGTGCTCTGGCATCACAGCTTACAGCAACCTCAAATTCTTGGGCTGAAGCAATTATCTTGTCTCAGCCTCCCATGTGGCTGGGACTACAGGTACACACCACAATGCTTGGCTATTTGGAAGCCTTGTAGGTTTCTTTAAATAATTCATTTAAATACAATGTTAAAATATATTTTGGCATAAAGCTTCATTCATGTACTCATTATTTTAGAAAAATATGTAAAGTGTAAAACTCCTCTTATTTTTCAAGGAGGAATCATAACATTTTATTTTAATATAGTTTTTTTTTTTTTTTTGAGACAGAGCCTCAAGCTGTCCCCCTGGGTAGAGTGCCATGGCATTACAGCTCACAGCAACCTCCAACTCCTGGGCTCAAGCGAGTCTCTTGCCTCCGCCTCCCAAGTAGCTGGGACCACAG
>CAUYTI010150998.1:0-23672 GCA_963575145.1 Galago senegalensis | reverse complement strand
TTGCCAGAAGTCCACGTGAGGAGACAGCACGGTGCCAATGTCTTTCCCCAAACGTGTTTGGTTCTTTTGGCTACTGGAGCCTCTGTTGGGGGAGGGAAGCTCCCCCTTTTGCTCCAGCCTGCTGGTTTCTGTGCCAGCTGCCGCCAAGGCAGAGCCGGAAGGTCCTCTAGCCCTGCTCTACTGGAGCCTTTGGTGGGGGAAGAGAAGCTCCCATCTGCTTGCTCCAACCTGCTGGTTCCTCTGCTGGCTGCTGCCACCAAGACAGAGGTGTCAGGTCCCCAAGCCCCGCTGGGCTGAGCTGGCTGGGGCGCCACTTTTCTGGTATCAGTTTCAGGTGGCTGGAGTGAGAAGTGTGGTAGGGGTGTGGGTGATGGCTCTGGAAAGTGTATTTAAAAATCACTTTTGAGCCTGTGGCTCAAAATGGTAGGGCGCCGGCCCCATATGCTGGAGGTGCCAGGTTCAAATCCAGCCCCGGACACGCACACAAAAAAACCCAATCCCCACCCCCCCAAAAAAACCCCAATATATATATACGCTCCCCCACACAAATATATAATGTAATAAATTGTAGTATAATATATAATATAGTAACATATCTGGACAGTGCATAGCCATAAATACTTTGTCTTATTTCATTTAATTCTTATAATAGACCATTCTAGGTATTTATTTACTTTTCTTATTTAAAAGATGTGGAAACTGAGGGAATCATACTTGATCCACAGAAAGGTTTAAAATTTCCACATTATACTTGTCTGGCAAGACATTATATGGTAGGTTTAGATGCACTGTGTAATTTTTCTTATCTTCTAACTTTAGCCCTTATCACTTTTAGATGTTCAAGGGTGAGGCCTAGTGGTGGGCCAGAGAGGCCACTCCTGTTGCTGCTGGCAAGCGGAGCTTTGCTTCCCTATGGAAATAGATTTGTAGGAACAGGTGTATTCATTTACATGGGTTCTTCTCAGCAAATTTATTTGTGTCAAATTACAGCATATGGAGTAAGTCTGGAGAAATCCTATGGTATCTGTGCCCTGAGACAACGCTATAAATTTTCTTGCTATTATATTTTTTCTGGGCTTCTGCTTGTCTTTAGAATGGATATTTGGGATCTGGAAAAAATAACCATTTCCTTCTTGTTTTGGCCCTGGACCTGGCTATTTCATTGTTATATATCATGGTTTGAGAGGTTAGGAGCTAAGAAGCAGAAAGTGGGCCATTGGTGCTTTCAGATTCTGTTGGGGACCTGCCTGTTGGTAAAGAAGTTGCCTCAAGTGTCTCCTGGGGATGCTTCCCAGCTCACCAGTGAATTCCAAATAACTTAAAATGGACTGAAGCCACAAAGGGTGACTCTGTGACCTACCTCCTGATTTTTTTCTTCCATTACCTGGTAGCCATAAAACTGCATCTATGCTGTGGGGGCAAAAGAGCTCAGACCTATACACACATGACCTTGAAAGATGAACTCCTCATTGCTGTAGAGAAGCATAGCTATAGGAAAGTCTTATGGGAGGACTCAACGTTGGCCATTAGATCCCTTAATGGGGAAGGCTCGGGGTCATAAGATCTCGAGGTTTCAACCCACCCATGTGGCCCTGAGTTGTGGCTAGTTTGGGGAAATTTATTTTCCCAGTGCTGCAAACTGAGGTCAACTGCTTGGGTTTTCTGTAGGTCTCTGACTGGTTCCATTAACAGATACTTGGTTTAAAAATTCAAGCAATCCATCTGTGCAGTGGGAGATGTGCACAGGAATGCTCAGAGGGGCACAGCTTGGCAGAGATCCTGAAGCTCAGGGGAAGCTGGGCCTTGGCTCCACTGTGAGCCTTGGGGTTGGAGGAAATAGATTTCTGATGGAACAGTGCAAAGTCTCCCACGTGCTCTTTCAGGAGGAGGGGTATGCATGCATCCTAACACTCTCTAGTCCCTGACCATTTATAATACTAGAGTATCTTCAATGTGCCAGCCCCTGGTCTGAGCGCTTTGTGTTAACTCATTCAATTCTTTCAACAGCTCTGTGAGGTGGGGACTTTTATTATCGTAATTTTGCTGAAAAGAAAACTGAAGAACAAAAAACTTTTTCAAGACCGGTAAGTCGTGGTGATAAGATTTGAAGACCAGCTCCTCCATATCATTCAAGGAGTGGCCTGAACAACTGGACCAGCTGATCCAATTTGCCAGAAAAGATCCATGCTTGGCCATGGATCAAGCATTCTGGAATAAAAGTTACCATTTTTAGGACCTGTTTCTTGTATTAAACAGATTCATAAATAGCAGTTCCTTTTCACAGGCTACTTGATTGGGTTATCTTGGCATAGATTTCATCTTGGAAAGTACTGGAAGTAGCATTGATCAAAGATAGTTGTCCAAAAGGAGTTTTATTTCCTTTGTTTTTTGCAGCAGAGGTGGGAGTGTGACTGGTCTTGCCCCAAGTCTATTCAAGTTCATGCACCTGTGACTGTGCTAAATGGAGAAGAACTTCTGAATCTCCATCATCTATAGATCCGAGTATTGGAGAGTGTCCAAAGCAATCTTCTCTGAGATTCCTGTCCCTGTCTGTGGGTCATTTCTTGGCTCACTCTGTGTAGCTTCAGGCCCTAGTCCCTGTCAGGCCTTGCAGTGTTCACAAGGCAGTGTCAGTGCCACTGCCAGTGCCACTAGGTCTGTATTTAGTTGTGGGCAGAAAGCAGCTCCCCTCCTGCCACTTGTTAGAAGTCAAAATGCCTCCCGCTATCATTAGTTTGGCTCAGAGAAGTAATACACAGAGAAGATTGCTTGGAGAAGATGTAATTGACGTGCCTATCATTTATTTTAAAACCATTCCCAGATCATTTAGTTGGGTGACTGAAACACTGTGGTCCCTTTAAAGTTACTTATGCTGAGTTGCTCTTTGGGGGTGATGTCTGAACCTCTATAAGTGATGCTTTGAGAAATCACCCATGGAAATCATCCCTAGATCTGAAAGGCTCCTGGGCTCAAGCGAGTCTCCTGCCTCAGCCTCCCAAGTAGCTGGGACTACAGGCGCCCGCCACAACGCCTGGCCATTTTTTGGTTGCAGCCGTCATTGTTGTTTGGCGGGCCCCGGCTGGGGATTCGAACCCGCCACCTTAGGTGTACCTGGCTGGCACCTTAGCCGGTTGAACTATAGGCGCCGAGCCTCTCAGCTTGTTCTTTAGGGGCCTTTGGGGAGAAACTCTGCCTGGTTGGAGAGTTGGTTGGAGAGCTGGTCAGAGAACCTCTGAGTAATGGAGAGTTTGTATCTCATGGAGTCTGTGAGGCCCAGTACCAGGTCTCTTTTCTTCAGTTGTCCATTAGGAAGGCGAAATGCAGCCTCTCCTGGAGCAAGTTCACAGCCTCTAGCCTCATCTCTTGGCTTTGAACGTGTGGAGAGTGGCTGGGAGTATGGGCTCTGGAGTCAGTCAACCCAGGTGCCATCCCAACTCCATCACCTGCCAGCTAGTGGGCGGGAGGAGGGTCCTCTGGCAGGTTACTTGGCCTTGCTAAGGCTCAGTTTCTTCATCTACAAAATGGGGATTATGAATGCTTGTCTCTTAGGGCCATTGGAGGTTTAAGGCAGGGTCCCTGAGAAGGCTGGAGCCTGTCAACATGAACATGTTGTCCATGTTTGTGGCTGGCTTCATTTTATGTTATCTCCTTCATTTTCCTTTCTTCCCTCCATCTCTCTCTCTCCTCTCTCTCTCCTTGTGAGCTTAAATCTTTCTGGAAAGTAGTGAGGTATGAAAAAATGAATGAATTAATAAGTAAAGTTAATGAACATTGCAACAGCCAGCTAATTGGCACAGGTTGTTTGTGGACACATTTATTCCTCTCAAAGTTTTCCATGTATCTTTTTTGCTTTCATTATGGAAATTCTCCTGCAACATTATTTTACCCCAAATTCTTACACAGCGATCCTTAGGCCCTCTTTTCTAATATTAAGTAGTTTGTAAAAGTATGGATTTTGTATGTGCACATGTCAATGATGAACTGATTCACTCACAAATCCTCAGTAATATCTTAAGTAAAATTGAAGTGAATGAGTAATATCAGCTTTATTGTACCATGAAGTTCTGATTTTCAGAAATAACACTGGGTGTGTAAAACTCTAACCCATGGCCTAGAGGCCAGGCAGAACCATTTGAAGGGCTAGGAGAGAATGGAGAGGGAACTAGAGCCACTGCTTATGAGATGCCAGGAGCCAGGTAGGCAGGCACTCGGGGAGACCTGGGGACCTCAGGCTCCTTCTCTTACCTAGGCTCCCACTTTGGTCAGCACCCACCTTAAGGTAGGGAGGCAAACCTGGTCATCCTGCACACAGACCAGAGACCCACAGGCAAGATGATTCTGGTCATGGGGTATGGGGAAAAAGGAGGTGGTCAGTCCTCAGTTGTGGACAGAACTGGAATCTAACCTGGCCTTCTGCTTCCCTCCAATACAGGCGCTTTCTCTCCCCTCACAGCTTCCTGTTGGAGTTTACTGGAATTTTCACTCTGTTGTTCACCAAATCAGTGGGGTGGGGGATGGTAGGCCTGAGTTGGAGAAGAATAGATGGATTGTGCAGGGCTGGGATGGGCCTGCACTGGAGGAGGGTAAACCCAAGAGCACCAAGGCCCTGGTGGGGAAGCTGAACACTGGGCACAGAGAAGGAGGGCTGGGAGAGAAGGGCCAGGTTATACACCTTGGTGAATGGCAAAGGCACTTGCAGCCCAGTAGGGTAGAGTCAGGTGTGCTGAAGGCAGCTGCCTGGCCACTAGGCCCTGTCCAGTGACCATGACTTTTCACAGTCTTCCTGTGCTCACCTACTTTGGGGAAAAAGCTGGGACCCAGTATCTCTAGTAGCTTTTCTGCTAAAAGCCTCTGCCTTCAACATCAGCATTTGTAGCCACATGATCTAGGTTAAAATTTTTTGTTCATTTTGTGATCATGAGAATCTCACTTCATCTTTCTGTACCTCAGTTTCTGCCTCTATAAAAGAGGATGAAGAATGATAACAATACCTCTCTGACTGTGTTACAGTGAAGCCCATGGTGAAAGCTGGATCAGAGCTAAGCACAACTCTTGCAACAGAAGAGGGACATGTCCTTGTACCCACTCCTGGATCTTCCTCAAGCTCCACCCAGCACATGGTGGTAGAGGTGGGGGTTTTAGCTGTAAAAAGCACTGTGAAACAGCCTGACTGCTTCCATATTTGTGACCTTATTTGATCCCCATTAACACTTTTGTGACATGAGGGCAGACAGAAGCAATTATTCCCATTTCGTAAGCAAGCGAAAGCCAAAGAAATGCAGCCTGTCTCTGCTCTTTGCTCTTCCCAACAGCAAGTGTTACTTGTCCTGAAACCTGAGTTCTGATTTGGGGCCACAAACAGTGATCCTTTGACTAAGTCTTTCCCCCTCAACCTCTATCTGAAAATAGGGGAGACCACAAATCCTTCCGGACACTGTCTGGAGCTGTGGGCCTGAGCCAAGAAGCCTACTCCTTCCCCTAAGCCGAGGAGCAGGGCATGCTCCTGGCCATGCCAATTCACACAGTGGCCATCAGCCACTGAGCACACTGTCCTGGAGACTCTGGGTGGGGCAGGGGGTGTCCCTCAGGACACACCTTCTCAAATCACATAGCTAGTAAAAGGTAGGGTACTTGAACTCACTTTTGCTGCTTCCTGAAGAATAAAAGCAGCAGTAAAAATAATGATAGCAAAGGTCCATCAAGTGTTAGTCACTTTGCACATGTATCTTATTTAATGCTTGGAACAATAGCTCTGAGAGGTGAGAAATGTCATTCGGCCTGTTTCACAGACGAGGAAGTCAAGGCACAGAGGTTAGAGGTGGTCGGTCCTCAGAGGTGGGCAGAGCTGGAGTCTAACCCACCCTTCTGCCTCTCTCCAATCCCGGCACTTTCTATCCTTTTCCCCCTCAGCCCCCCACAGCTGCCTGTTGGAGGTTATGGGGATTTTCATTCTGTTGCTCACCAAGTCAGTGGGGCCACAGCTTCTATGCCAGCACCTGTCGCAGTTCTGCTGGGTCTGTGTCTATCCTACCTTAACCTGTTTTCAGGGCTCTTCCTACCCATCCACCACTTGCCTCTGGGATTTTCTCCTCTCATGGCAGCAGACAAGAATGGGTGCCTCTACTGGTCAGAACCGGATTCTCCCTCCTCTCCGTGGACTCTGATTGTCTTGTTCCCTCTCACCTGCTGTTTCCTGGGACAGTGGCACATCCTAGTGTCTTCTCCAGAGGCCCCAGAGGTCTCCCTGGAGGCCTGCACTCTTTCTCCAGCCGCTAGGGGGATGCCCACGTGGGCACAGGGAAGGTCCTGGGCGCTCCTGGGTCCTGTGCACAAGCGCGTGATTTAGTGTGCCTCACCGCGCCACATGTCTTCAAAATTGCAGTGCCCATTTCCTGCAGAAATAATTTCCACAAAGAGTGGCTCCTATTACTGCAAGAGGCGTGCAGACGTCATGATTTATTATTATTTATGGTCCCAAGGCCTTGTTTATGCAAGACGGGTTAGGTGCGTGCGATAGAAATGCCATTATGCAAATGACATTGAATGTCCTTACTGCGCCTAAATAATTTTTGTGTTGGACGATTAAACCTCATCTGTTATTGATATGGGCTGCAGTCGGGCCATTACAGAGTCCCAACAGTACTTACTCCCAGTAATGGGAAAATTGAGAGAGAGAGACCAACACAATTGCCTCAAGTGGGCTGTGATGGCCTGGAAGGAGTAGCACATCTCCCAGGCTGAGCCTGGGAGCCACCGACTTGGGATAAAATAAGGAAGGCAGCGCCTGGCAATAAATTAAGCCTGGGTTTGGTTTGAGTGGGTGCCTTGGAGGATTTGCGGCCTTCTAGTCTTGTGATTTAGCTATTTGATTTAGCCAGGGGACTAGGCAGCCCCAGCCAGAGTTCCAGCAAGACCCAGTGCTAAGGCAGCTGTCAGCGTGGAAGGGAGGGTGACACGGAGGAAAGTGGCCACCTTGACGCTGGGTGTCCAATCTGCTGCACCCACACGACGGCTTCCTGTAGCTGGCTCTTGCGTGGACCCACCCGCCAGCACTCTCTTGTTCTCTCTCTCTCTTTTTTTTTGACACAGCTGTGAAGTCCCATTTTGATCAGTGTTGATAGCTTATGAATTCCAAAATTGACAAAATTTACAGAAAAATGAGGATAATCCATCTTCCTTAGCAGCCTGTCAGGAGCTGGCCATACTTCATAATCTCCAATTACAGATGCTATTTTCCGACATTTACATGCAGATATTAGAACCAAATGAAAATGAGAAACAAAGAGAGAATGGAAATGCAGCTATTTATATGTATAAAAGACAAACAGGTAAATTCAAGACATTTAGATTGGATTTGGGGTCCCTTTAGGAGTCTGGAGACAGCCTTGAGCACGTGGGGTTTTAGAACAAAGTGGTAAGACACGTGGTCTCACCAGGCCTGCCCGAGGTCTGGCAGTTTGAGTTAAACAAACAGCTGAGGGTGCTTGGCTGGGGGTGGGTGGACATGTAGGGCCATCCCTTAGGATTTTAAGGGTCTCTGGGGATCAACCGTAGTTCACACTGAGCAGTCAAGTTTACATGTATCTCACAAAAGGGTGAGTTTAGAACCTTCCCACATTTATTAAAAAAAAAAAAAAGGTGGAGGGGGAAATTGTCATTGGAGTCAGCTTTTTCTCCAAGGCAAATTTCAGAAAGTTGACACATTCTGGTGACACATGCATAAACTCCCTCTGAGAAAGGGATTTTGGAAGGTATCCAGCTTGTCAGAGGGCCCTGGCCAGGTACATAGGGAGTTTCACCAATAAACTTTTAAAACAGGATATAAATAATAAAATTAATGGAGGCGAGAAGGAGTTCTGATATATGGATCATCCGCTTCCTTCTCGAGGCTAATCTGGCTGAGAGAGGAGGATCTGGGAGGAGGCTTTGTAATGAAAATGTTCTTCCCATAAAATTGAAGTGAGAACAGCCTTGTTGCCCTCGCAGCTGTATGTGGCATTGGCTTCTGGAAAGCTGGGGATATTAATTAGCACTGCTTTGGATTAAACTCTCCCAACCATGTCGGATGTTACGATTTTTCTCTTTGTGAGCTTGACAGAGGGTGGCAAAGAGGATCCTGCCTGGGTTTTCCCAGCCTACTGTTATTACTGAACTTTTCTTTTATTTGGGCATCAAACCTCTTCTCCTCCTGGAAATAAAAATGAGATATTCCAGAGTTTTCCAGGGCAGTTGGGCAGAGAGAGCCTGTTTTGTTGGACCAGGCAAAGGAAGTAGAGATGGCTGGATGGGGAGATGGGAACATCTCAGGTGTCTTTGGCTTGAAAGCTTTTGTTTGTGTAAAGCCTGTTTCCAGCCAGCAGTTTTATGTTATTTGAGGTTTGATTGTTGAAATAGAGGTGAAGGGAATAAAATCAGAGGCTAAATTAATGCATGTATGTGTATGAGGAGGAAAAGGAATTGTTAAAAATCAAACTCAAACCCAGCCTTCAGGAGGAGAGTATTTACTTGTCCAGTCTCAAGGCAAATGGCTTGCTTATCTAAGTAAATTATAGGTATTAGCACAAAAATAATTATTATGCTTTGTTTCCAGGTATGAAATGCCAGATTCATGAAATTAACACATAATGGCAAAATGCAAATGTATTTTCATAATTAAAAGCAGGGCTCTTAAGTAAAGTTAACCTTGGTAAAAAGGTATACCAGCAGAAACACCATTGTCATTGCACTAGTTTTTTCTCTATTATTATCATCAGTTAAAATTTGAGTTTACATATCATGCCTAAAACCTAAGCCTAGAGTCTCATTCTTTTAGTTTTTAATTTTTCTAAAAGCCAGCATGTCACCTTCATTAAACAACAGAGAGGGCTTGAACCAAGCCAACAGTCAGATGCCTGCTTTTTCTTTAATGGTCCTAATAGTGTCACATGTTACCATTTATTTTTCTGTAGGTTCCACTAATGTTAAGATGAACTGCTAATGTTGACATTAAATTGGGCATCACTGCCCCCTGAACTGATCCTATAGGAGCCTTCTGTCTATATGGGGAGAATAAAGGATAAAGTTAACAACACTCATGGCTGAACTAATCTGGAAACCTTTGCTACAAGAGGCCATTCTTCAGCCAAAACTGGAAGGGGTAGACAGTCAAGGATTGGAGGAGAGAGCACTCAGGATGGAGAACTTGGCTGCGCCAGAGGCTTAGGGTCAGTGGGCTGTCTGCAGAGGTGCACCTGGCCTAGAGGTTGGTGTCTGCCTCTGGCTCTAGCACTTTGTTATAAGACAGCTTAGAATCATGGTCATTAGCACAGGCTTTGAAATCAGAACCTGGGTTTAACCCCCTGCTCACCAATTTACTCAACTTGTCTAGGCCTCAGTGTTCTCATCTGTAACATAATAGGGTTAATAATAGCGGCAGAGAGGCGGGTTATAATGGTTCAAGATCTGCTGGAGGATGATTCAGGCATGTTATTCTGGCACCTACTATCTCATTTTCATCAACTGTAAAAGGGGGTGAGTAATACCTTGTAGGGCTGTTGACAGGATTAAATGAATTATGCATTTTAGTAGTTAGATAAGTACCTGGGATCTAGTAAGCATTCAGTAAATGCAAGCTTTTCTGACTCTTAGGGTCTAGGTGAGAGCTGGTAGAGTCCTCTGAATTGTAAACCAAGGAGTGTGAATTCGCTGTGGGAGGCTTGGCCTTCTCAGCTTTCTTTTCCTGGTGGTTCCAGTGCACACTCGGTTTCTATTTGGCTTGGAATCTTTGGTGACCAAGAGGGCACTTCCTCCCAAGGCTGCCTGCGTATGCCTTTACAGAGCATCACCTGTTAGAATGTTCTTTCTGACAGGGAGCAGGAGGGCAGAGAGGTGGCCTTTGGCCTGAGGTGTATATGTGTGTGTGTGTGTGTGTGTGTATGTATGTGTGTGCAATCCCCACATGGCCAGAGGTGGTGGTGGGGGAGGAGCTTATATGCCTCCCTGCCCCCACTCTGTCCCCACACTGCTGATTTGGCAGTATAGAGGGAAATCTTCTCTTTTTATTTCTTTATTGTCCCAGGGTAACCTTTCTGTCCTCACAGCTAGGAAGTCACCTGGAAAGAAAGTGAGGTATGGGCATCTTGGAGTGCTGCTACCCTCCCATGCAGGTACTTGAGGATGGGGAAGGGAGGTGTCTTCCCTTTTGGACCCTATTTGGACCCCATGGTAGCTGAGTCCTGCATTCCTTGGGGGGGGGTAGCAGGAAGGGACAGCCAGGCCCAGATCGCCTGAGGAAGCCCGCAGAATTTGGCTGCCTGGAGATGGAGATTTGTTTTTGGAACTCTTCCTCCCCCTTGTCCATATCAGACTTAGGAGCTGCTCATGACACAGCCGGGCAGAGCTAGAGCAGAGCCAGGGGCTCCCTAGACAGGGAGTCCCCACTGCATTCCCCACCCCAGATTTAGATCCACTATGATTTTATCACTCTGGGGGCCCTGAAAATTGGGACCTTGGCTACTCCTAGTTCTCATTCTCCAGAAATGGAGCTTTGTGTTCTAAGCCTTGTCAGGGTAATAAGGATATCCTAGTCAGGATAACCTTTCTGTCCTTGTATTTGGAAAGACTTGTAAGCTTGCAAATAGCACACTGGTTAGGGGAAGGAAGATGAATGCTTATTATTTTTTTTCATATACATAATCACTTTCCATTTCTAATGAACTTTGAGTGAGCCCTGCATTGTCTGTGAGAACAGCGTGAATCAGTGAGGTGACAAAGCTACCAGGAAAACAGAAGAAAATGCTGTAGGCACTTTCAGACAACATGTCCCGATGGGGCCCTGTTCTGGATCCAGGTAGGGAGGGCACTGGCACCAATAGAACAGTTGTTGGAAGTGGGGTCCCAGAGAGTACACCCAGGACCAATGTGGGGAGGCCTCGAGGAGCTCTTAGCACTTTCTCACAGCAGAGCTGCGTGACTTTAGAGTGACTGCCTCAGAAAGTAGTGAGTTCCCTGTCACTGGAGATACCCATTGATGGATTTCTAGTATCAGATAAAGACCAGCCTCCAAACCCCTGAGCTCCTTTGGGCCCTGAGATTTCAGGTTCACTAAAATTCTGTAAGAAGCCAGGGAAAGAAAAGGGCCCCCTGATTAGTCATTGCTGGAAAAGTTTCTCTTAGACAGAAGCCCCATTATCTGACTCAGCCACCTCCCCAGGGCTTCCCCTGCTGGTACATACCACCTGGGAGCCTGTCTGGGGTATTCTGGGATGCCTGGCAGGCTGTAAACAAGGGGGAGATGAATCATTGAAACTTTGCAAATCTCTTCTCAGAAGTTTCTGAATTTTGCTACAAACCATTTTGAGTCAGGCGTGGCACAGTTCTGGAGAAGAAAATGAATAAAGAGTATGTCCTGTCCATGCCTCTGGTACTTTCTGATGAATAAAAGCACCCTGACATCACTTACCCTCTCAGTGATCCTGGGAAGTATCCCTGGCACTGTTGAAAGAGCCAGGCCATGGTACCTGTCCCAGTTCATTTGATTCCACAGACATTTATGTCACATCTGTTCAGAGCTGGGCACTGGGCCAGGAGCTGCTGCCACTAAGATGAGGGAGACACAGTCTCATCCTTATGAAGCTCACACTCCATTGGGGGATGAGGGCCCTAAACATGCAGAATGATAAGTGCTGTGAGAGAGAGAGGAATGCTTGGGTGTTTTAGGAACCTGGAGGAGGGGGAATCAGGGAGGGCTTCCTGGAAGAGGGAGGCCTTTCAGCATCCTTAGCAGTTCTTCCCCCTAGTTAATATTCATGGTAGCACTTTGTAAATTGTGGGGTACTTTTATAAGCATCATGCAATTAAACTTTTTATTTTGAGATAATTGTAGATTCACCTGCAATTATACAAAATAATACAGAGGGATCCCACATACTCTTTAACCCAGTCTCCCCCAAGATAACATCTTGTAAAACTATAGTATTATAGTGACATTGATAGACACTGAGTCCAAGATACAGATTATTTCCATCACCACAAGGATATTTATTTCAGTAGATATTTTAAAAGTATTTATTTACATGTTTGGTGGTGGCAACTCAAAAAACTGAAAAGAAAAGGGCCTATCCTCAAGGACTTGACATTCTCTTCTCCCATTCTATGCCTTCTCACAACCTTATGACATAGGTTGGATATTCCCACATTACAAAGGGGAAAAGGAACCGAAGACGTGAGGGGCCTGACCTAGTTTCAGCACAAATTGTGCCTTGTCAAACATGAACTATGTCCTCCTGGCCCCAGGCCCCAGGGTCTTCCTAACCACACTACCTCCCCCAATGGCTGCTAAGGCACTGTGTTAGGGGATCTGGGCTGTAGAATGGGCAACATCTTCACCAACCCACAGAGTGAAGACTGTGGGGCCACGTCAAGGAGCATCCTTCCACAGGGTGAGGATTCCACCTTTATGGGACGTGGCTTGGGTGAGGCTTTAGGGCCTCCCTCATGACAGGTGGAGTCACTGACGTCTGGCCAGGGAGGGCTCTACCTCAGTTTGCAGAGAGTCCAGGGCCGAGCCAGGTCTCCAGGTCCTCTGCCAGTGTAACCCATCGTAATGAAGACAGAACGACTCCTTAACATATGCTTTGCTGGGTGCAGTTTCTGTGTACCCAGGTTTACAAAATGTGGCTCATTCCTCCTTCTTCCTGTGGCTTTAGGGCTCTCTCCCTAGATAGAAGAGTAGAGCTGGGTCTGTGGCCAGGGCGTTTGCAGGAAGAAGACATCTCACTGAAAGTGACTGAGTTTCACCCTCAGGGCTGGTAGTGAAAATCTTTTGCAATTCTATTTCTGCCTCGGGGGCAGGACACTGGCACTGGGGTTGGCACTGGTTGGCATGGGACACTAGGGCTCCCTTCTCTGAGCTCCATTCTTACATTCACCCACATCCTAGAATTCCCAAGGACATAAAGGACCTGCGAGGACTCTGCAAACTGGAAAGTGCTAGGCAGACAAGAAGTTTTAAGCTCCTTATTTTGGGGACTCTGGAGTCCCCAAAGATGCAGGGAGATGGCCTTCAAAGAATGGAACAGGGGCACAGGAAGAGAAAGTGAGAAACAAACTCCTGGCTGTCCTTAGACTCTGAGATTCTCTTATTATTCCACAAGTATTTGGTGGACAGCTGATGAGTGGTGGCAAGCAGTGCCACGAGTCAAATGCGTGCAGACTGAGTTTTTTGATTTTAATTATGGAGACTTTCAACATAGACAGAATAATCTAATGAACCTCTAAGCACCCCTCCTGCAGACTCACAATTACCAACTCACAGCCAGTCTGTTTCATTGACACCCCTCCTCCTGTTATACTCTACTTTATTTTTTAATGGTTTTGTTGAAGTATAATTTTTATGCCATAAAATTCACTCATTATAAGTGTGCAAGTCAATGAGTTTTTAGCAAATTTAAGGAATTGTGTAACCATCACCACAGTCTGGTTTTAGAATACTTTCATCACTCCAGAGAGACTCCTCCTGCTGGTTTATTTTTTATTTTTATTTTTTTTGAGACAGAGTCTCATTCCATTGTCCACGCTAGAGTGTACGGCATCAGCCTACCTCACAGCAACCTCAAACTCTTAGGGTCGAGCGACCCTCCTGCCTCAGATGCCTGGGTAGTTGAAACTATAGATTCCTGCTCATTTTTCTATTTTTAGTAAAGACTGGGTCTGGCTCTTGCTTAGGCTGGTCTTGAACTCTTGAGCTCAAGTAGTCCTCTTGCCTCGGGCTCCCAGAGTGCTAGGATTATAGGCATGGGCCTCTACACCCAGCCCTCTCCTGCTGGTTTATATTAATAGTTTGTACCCTCTCTCACCTCCCAGCTCCAGCCAACCACTGCTTTGATTTCTGTATCTGCAGATTCACCATTTCTGGACATTCCATTTCTGAATGGAATGTCTTTTATATCTGGATTTTTCACTTAGCATAAAATCCTTTTGAGGTTCATCCACGTTGTAACATGTATCAGTACTTCACTCCTTTTCAGTTGAATAGTATTTTGTTGTATAGACAGACCACATTTTGTTAACCACATTTTATTTTGAAGTAAACTCCAGATATTATATCACTTCGTCTATGTGATATTTTAGAGTGAATCTTTAAAAGACAAGTCCTTTAAAAATGCATAACCACAATACCATTATCACACCTATAAAGTGTCATCAGATACCCAGTTGGTGCTCATATTTCCAACTATTTCATTCCATATCATAGTTTGTTAGTTTGTCTTATGATAATACTTATACAATTTGTTTGAATCAGGGTCCACGTTGTGATCTCTTGATGTGTCTCTAAGTCTCCTTTAACAATAGTTTCACATCTTTCTTTTCTTGCCTTGCAATTCATTTGCTAAAGAGGGACTCCAGACTTTGTTATGGAGCCCGTGCTAGAGGCAAGGAGCACTGCAGTGGAAAAGGACTTAGAGGTCATCAGGGGGAAAATGCCCAGAGAAATGGGGAGGCAGAGGCCAGTGAAAGGAAGGCTTACTGATGCCTCTGCTTCCTCAGTCTCAGTTCACTGGGGCAGGCCTTGGGGATACACTGCCCCCTACCAGCTCTAGCTTCTGCCCTTCTCTGGGTAGGTATAGAGGTGGGCAGGTATCTGACCAGAATGAGAGTGGTTGGCCTGGTTCTGGCCCAGCTTCCAAGGGCTACCTACAGTCTGGTGATGAGCCTAGATGAGCCCAGCAGGTGATGGGGGAGCCTCCTGACCTGAGGTGGCCATCTGAGGTGGCCAGCCCTGCAACCTCGACCCCAAGCACTGCCCTTCTCCTTGCTGCCCTCCTTCTTACTGTCTGTGTTTCTTTTCTCCTCCATGCTATGGCAGTGGTGCCCCGTGCTGATGAGACAATACTTGGTGCAGCCCCAGGCAGTCCTTTTCCAGGTAATTTCCTAGGGACCCAAATGATGCCCAGCACATACTTTCCTGGGGCACATGCCTCCTTGAGTCCCTTGCTAGGATTCCTTAACCTCTCATGGTGTTTGGCTTTCTCCCTTTCCCCTGAGATGCTCATGATCACCTAGGCAGGCGACTGGGATTAGAATTGAACTCGTTTTACGCATGAGGAGAATGAGGTTCAGAGAGCTGGCCTGCCTACCTAAGGCCACACAGGTGAGAAAGAGACAGCGCTGGGACAAGAAGCCTGTGTTATCACTCCTAGTTCATTGTTTTTTTTTCCACCATTGGGTCAAGGGCTATAAATGATGCAGATAAAAATTAACTAAGGAAACCATCCCTTGCCCTGTACCTCAGTTTCTCCATGTGTGGAAAATGGCCCTGAGTATCCTTCTTGTGCTGACATTTGAGAGAGTAAGGCTTTATTTTATTGGCAGCATGTGTTCTGTTAGGAGACTAACAGGCAGCACGTGGGCCTGGTGATCTTGACCTTGAGGTCTTACAGGGGTCTGCAACAGTGGGCAGAGAGAGCTTTATCCTAACTGGTTGGAATGGGCAGTCTGTGATTTGCTGACTGCAGCACATTTCTCTTCTTGGGTCATGGTCAAGAGCAGCACCAGGGGGCTCTGATGAAGAGGGAGCAGAAGCCTGAAGTGACATCCTAAGAAAGAACCCCAAGGGCTCTTCAGAGAAGTAAGAAATGTGAACACAGCTTTGCTTGTGATTGTCAGTGGTTGAGGGTAGGGATGGGGACGAGGTAGCCAAGTACATAGGTGCATCAAGACATTTACACGTGTGTAACTGTGTGCATACCTCTACACCCCACCAGCCCCCCTCGGCTTCCCAATAAACTATGAGAAATGGTAGAAGATTGCCTTTGTTAGCAGGAAAAGAAGCACCAATGATACTTTCTCTCTTCTCTTTCCATCTCTTGTTCTCTCTTGCTGGTCTCCCTTTTTTCCTATCTTTTTTTTTCTATCAGCCCATCTCTTTCAGTCCCATCTTAAACAAGGGATTTGAGATGGCCTAGGAAATAAAAAAATTACATGTATCTAAGTTAGCTAAATCTGAAAAAATGTTCAGAAATGTAGAGAAAAGGGAAAGATTATTTCACCAGGAGTTGGTAATAATGTGGTTGAGGTGACTGAGCACTGAATTGGACTGAGTTTCCTGGCAGCCAAAGCAAAAAGGGATAGGCAGTGGTTTCTAGTGTTCTTGTTGTTCAGTCAGAGGCAGTTAACAAATAATTCGGGGGAAAAAACCTTTTTCCTGGTATTGAATTGTGGGAGAGATTGACAAGGAATTTGAATATTCTAATGAGCAGTGTCTCTAGAGGTTTAAAAATACATTCTTTACTTGGTTAGTTTTTTTTTTTTAATTGTCTCTTACAGATGTTGAGTGTCTGATATTCCATCAGAGACCAATATAGGCCCTATCCTAGGGGATTTAACATGTTGGATGGGGTTGTTGCTTTCTGATCATCTGATTTGATGAGGGGCAAAGTGGGGAGGGGAGGGGACTGTTAGAATATCACTTGGAGCTCTTGTTCACATACTTCCCAGTTGCTTTTTGAGTGTTGTGGCTAATGGCATGCTACTGGACCATACATTCATTCACTCAACAAGCACTTAGGGGGCACTGGGTATGTTTTATATGTCATGCTCTCAAGGTAACCTGGATGGAGATAGACAACCGGTCATTATACATACATGGTGATAATGTGATAATGGAGGTTGTGCAAAATGCCACCAAGTATGGAAACAAAGGCAAGGGAGAGATTATTTCTTTGAAGGAGTGTGGGGCCCCTGAATGGCTTCACTGAGGAGGTGATATGGAGGTGGGCTGTTCAGATAATGTAGGAGTTCTTTATGTGACTGAGTGAGATGGGCCCTTCAGGAAGATGTAGCACAGAGTGTAGAATGGCTGAGGAGCAGCTAGGGTAGTGATGTTTCAGGGAGCCCAGGATGTGGGGAGAATGGAGTTGCCTTTAAAAATCACAGGCAGCTCAAAGGGACAGACAATGGTAAGGACTTAGGGAACAATGAAACACCAAGACTGCATGACAGCCTTCCTTGGCTGTGTAGGAACAGAGTTAGAGCTGGGAATCCTACTGAAGAGGGGAGGCAGTGCCATGGGCAAGGCCTGTGAGGTGATGATGGTAGGGGACAGAGATGGTGAAGGGTAGCCAAGGACTCATTTCTGAGTCCCACTATCTCCCAGACACCGGCTCTTTAGAAAGGCTTACTTCTGAGCGGCACCTGTGACTAAAAGGAGTAGGGTACCAGCCCCATATATTGGAGGTAGTGGGTTCAAACCCAGCCTCAGCCAAAAATAAATAAATAAATAAATAAATAAATAAATAAATAAGAAAGTCTTACTTTCCTTTTTGGGAGCCAACAGTGGTTTGGTGACTGGGGTTTTGGACCTCCCACTGCATGTATAACAAAAGCTAAAGAGTTTACATCTTGGAAAGATGATCCAAACCCAACTGTTGAAGTGATAGGATGAAGTTGGTTTGATACAGAGTTTATTGACTAAAGCAAATAGCAAAAAAAGCTCTTTTAGTATGTATTTAGTTTTAGGAAACTAAATACATTCACAGGCAGGATATCCCTGCTGGCTGCCCTTTCGGCAACTCTCTTAAACCCAGGTTGGCTTTGCTTTCTTGGGGGAAGTAGAGTCTTTGCCTTGCAGACCTGGCTGCCTATCCCATGTAAGAGGCTGGAGTCTAGGAATGGGGCAGGCTCAGGATGGGTGAAGGGATGCTGCCTCTTGGCTGGGGTGCTGCCTGGCCCTATGAAGGAGCACTCAATCTTTTTCCTGATCAGGGTTCATTGTGCAAGCCCTCACAGTGAAATGCCGGTGTGTCTACCTCTACCTTTCCATCTCTCTCCCTTATATTTTCCGCTCCTTCTAGCTATTGCATGTGTCCTGTTTGTGGATCACTCCCATCCTATTGCCTGAGAGCTTTTCCTCAACTGCTCTCAGCCTTGAGGGCCAGGGACTGCTCAGTCCCATGTTAAATGTGACTGGCCCTAAGAAACCCTTCCTGACCACTTCCCCCTCTATGTAAAGTAAAGGCTCCATGCTCTTGTCTCCCCTGGATGAAATTTCTGAGCTGTATGTCTTTTCTCACGGGGTTTGTGGATGAGAGTCAAAGTGTGTGTCTTGTTTTACACACCATATTGCATGAAACAGGGCTCAACAAATGTTGAATGCATGCATACCCGCAATGCTCAGGCTTTCACTAGGGTATTCTGCAATGCAAAGAGGAAGGAAGAACTGGGACATACTCCTGGGGGCCCAGAAACTTTAGAAGATGCCATCTAGGAAAAGAACCTTATCCGAGGCATCTAACCTCTCATCTTTGCACATACGATGCATTGAAGGAGGTGCTTCCGGTGAGTGGAATTCTATTCCAAATTCATGCTTAGCAAATTAGGAGGCTAATGGCATGACCAAGTCCTATTCTGTGGGCGATGTCTAGACAGTGACCTTTTCCCAACAGCTCCTTACTGAATGGTAAGAAGACAGTGTTTTCCCAACTTTGGTGGTTGTGACCTATAGCAAGAAATACATCTTAATCTCCACCTAGTACACACATACCCACTGATATGCGAAGTGAAGATTTACAAAGCAGGACTTACCCTTTCCTTGTGTGAGAACTTTGGATATTTTTTCTTCTATTTCATTCTAATTTCATTTTTTAGAAATATGGGGACTAGTGAATTGATTTCAGGACCCACAGTATGAAAGTCATTAGGGTAAGTGTCAAGATGTTGGAGTTAGACAGACCCAGCCTTCAGAGGCACCTAGAAGCTGTGTGGCCTTAGGCAAGTCATTTCCCTCTGTAACAGAAGTTTCCATTTATTCATCTGTAAATTAGGGCTAATAAGGAGCCTACTTCAAGGGGTAACTGTGAAGATGAAATGGGATTATGTAGGTTCAGTGCTAAGTGTGAACTTTTGATGAGGAGGAATGATAGTCAGGAAAGACTTTCTGGAGGAAGAGGCACTGAGGCAGGGTGGTACGATGACAGGAACTTACTACCATTCTCCTCATGACCAGAAGACCCATGCAAGCACCTCAGGGCAGAAAAGGCCCTGGTTTCTCTTCTAGGAAGGGCAGACTTATTCTTAAAGTTTATTGGCTGGACCTAGAGTTGACCATACTAGATGCCTTTGCCTTCTAATCCACCTGGAATTGATTTTTGTGTCTGGCCTAAAGATCCAATTTCTTTTTTTTCTCCTATTTCTGAATGGATAACCAGTTACCCCCTCTGTTTATTAAAGAATCCATCCTTTCCTGCTGATTTGTACACCACCACTCTCATATATCACAGTTCCATATGTGCGCAGATCAGTTTCTGGACTCGATTCTGTTTCATTGGTCTATTTATCTACCCCTGTGCCAATACCACACTGTCTTAATTACTGTAGCTTTATAGTGATTCTCCATGTCTGATAGGCCTCCTCCAGACTTGTCCTTTCCCTTAGAAGTACCTGGGCTCCCTATGCCTGTGTTCTTCTCCACATGTCTCAGATTCAGCCTTTGAAGGAAGACAAGGAAAGGGCCCCAGGGTCCTCTGGCTAAGCTGTCCTCAGTGAGGATCACCTTAGAGAGCCTGGGCCCACAGTACCTCCTGGAATCACAGCTGCTGTCAACCTTGTTTGTCTCTTAAGCATCCCTGAAAGTACTTTTTTTTTTTTTTTTTTTTTTTATATAGAGCCTCAAGCTATCCCCCTGGGTAGAGTGCCATGGCATCACAGCTCACAGCAACCTCCAACTCCTGGGCTCAAGCAGGTCTCCTGCCTCTGCCTCCCAAGTAGCAGGCACCCGCCACAACGCCTGGCCATTTTTTGGTTGCAGCCATCATTGTTATTTGGCGGGTCTGGGCTGGGGATTCAAACCCGCCACCTTAGGTGTATGTGGCTGGCACCTTAGCTGCTTGAGCCACAGGTGTCGAGCCAGCCAGAAAGTACTTTTTAAATGATTTGTTGAGAAAAGTGCCAGTCGGAGTACCTTCTGCCTGCCACAAGCTCAGTGGGCTCCTTTGGTTTCTCTCCTAGTGGCTCAGCCTCGTCACCTAGGATGCCTGCCACTCCTTGAAAAAGACTGCTTGCTTCCCTGGACATAATCCTGGACAGACAGGGATGTGTCCTCTAATGACAATACTAGGGCCCTTCACCAAATCTTATTATCAAAACCAAATTATTTGACTTAAGTGCTTACAAATATTTTCTTTACCTGAAAATAGGCCTGGGGGTTGGGTTGTAGGAAGAAATGTGATTTGCTCATGTTTATGTTATAATTTAGTCTGTCCTGAGTGGGAAGATCCAGGCTGAGTTCTTTGTTGCCTTCTCTGGGACCATTCTGATAATGGCTTGGATGGCAAGGAAACGGCTCATCACAAGCTCTGATTTCATGAACTGGCTTAAAGAAAGAAGTGTGACTCATGGGCCAAATGAATGGAGGTGGTAAATCAGATGTGTGCACCCCACGTGTTTTCAACATGTGTGCTTCTGGAATTCATGTACTGGGTTATGGTGGGCATTATTATTATGGTGACCCACCCCTGGCCTGGGATTCAGCCTTGTTGACCATGGGTAGAGGCCTCCTCCCCTTGGGCCTCGGTTTGCTTGTCTGAGAGATGAGATTTTAGATGGGGTGATCTCCCTGGTCCCTTTGAATCTTTGTCTATGTCAGTGGCTCTCAACCTTCCTAATGCTGCGAGCCTTTAATACAGTTCCTTTGGGTCGTGACCCACAGGTTGAGAACTGCTGGTCTATGTGATTCTACTTCTGTGATTTAAGAGCACAGAAATAAAAAAAATGTCCTTTCCATCCTCTTGGGGGAAGACTGTTATTTCTGTCTTGCTTTTGGTTACTAATTTCTCCCTCCCTGTACTGAGAAGAGTGGTTTTCTCTAACCAGCTGGAGCTGGGTGAGGGAACCCTGCAGGCCACAGAGAGAGTGAAGTTGGAATTCTTGAGAAGCTGCATTGAGTCTTGCCTACCCCTGCACCTGGGAAGAATCGTTGCTTCTTGACAAAGCTGAATCTGCCCTTTCAAGGCCAGGGGGTTTGTGAGCCCCCTGTGGTCCTTGGCGTAGGCATGGATTAGCCCAGCTTGATGGCTGAGCTTAGAACATGGTGGTGGTATTTGACTAGGCTACTTCATGGTCTTAGTGCTGAGACGTCTCTGTTTCCTCTTTCAGACCACTGAGTATTCGGCCATGGCCTCACTTGCTGGAGGGCTGGACGACATGAAGGCCAACCTGACCAGTCCTACACCTGCTGACATTGGGAGCAGTGTACCAGGCCCGCAGTCCTACCCCATTGTGACAGGTGAGGGCACCTGGGGTATGGGGGGATTCATGGGGGAGGGAGGGAGGAAGGAAGGGAAGGTATGGGGGAGAGAGAGGGAGAGAGAGAGAGAGAGAATATGTGTGAGGTGATAACAGCCTCTTGGTGCTTTGGGGTGTGACTGGCCTGTTTTATATGAATGAGGTTATGGAGTTCAGGAACAAGATCAGGTGCTGGGCCAGGCTTGTGGCTGTGATTAGATGTGGCTGTATATTGTTCCAATAAAGCCATGGAGAACAAATACCAAATGGACTGTGCACAGGGTGAAAGCAGAGAAGGTCCTTTAGGGGGGTCTCTTTCGGTGGGGCTGAATGTTCAGAAGCTTGGAATTTATCCCCTTCATGAAAAAGCCAGGGTTGGAGGATGCCAGCTTCTAGAACAAGTGGGATTCCTTGCAGCCTGCAGATGGCTGTTGGCATTTCAAGTTTTTAGGCAGAGTCTGAGTCAAGAAGGGCAGGAGGCTTAGGCTGGAAGGCTCTGGATGAATGCAAAGCAGCTGTCCTTCTGGAAGGCCCAGGGCTAGCCTCTTGTAAAGAGGTCAGACTAAGAGCATGGGCCCTGAAGACACATTGTGGGGTTTGATCTTGCTGTTTCCTAGCTGTGCAATCTTGGGTGAGTCACATAAGAATTCTATAAAGTGAGACAAGTGTTAGCACCTACCCCATTAAAAGGTTCATTCAGCATGATGGGCATGGTGGGCATGGTGGCTCACACCTGTAATCCCAGTACTTAGGAGGCCGAGGTGGTTGGATTGCCTGAGTTTAAGAGTTCAAAACCACCCTGAGCAAGAATGAGACCCTGTCTCTAAAAAATAGCTGGGTGTTGTGGTGGGCTCCTGTAGTCCCAGCTACTTGGGAGGCTGAGACAAAAGAATTGCTTGAGCCCAAGAGGTTGGAGGTTGCCGTGAGCTACAATACCATGGCCCTTTACTGAGGGTGACATAATGAGACTCTGTCTCAAGAAATAAATAAAAATAAAAAATATATATTTTAGCCACAAAAATGTTAAAACATGATAGAAAAGAAGATGAATCTAGAGTGTTCAGACTCAAGAATAATTCATGAATGAAAAATTGGTTTCAGCTCGGCACCTGTGGCTCAAGTGGCTAAGGCGCCAGCCACGTACACCTAAGGTGGCAGGTTCGAATCCAGCCAGTGCCGCCAAGACAACAATGATGGCTGCAACCAAAAAATAGCCGGGCGTTGTGGCAGGCACCTGTGGTCCCACCTACTTGGGAGGCTGAGGCAGGAGACTCACTTCAGCCCAGGAGTTGGAGGTTGCTGTGAGCTCTGATGCCACGGCACTCTACCCAGGGGGATAGCTTGAGGCTCTGTCTCAAAAAAAAAAAAAGGAAAAATTGGTTTCCAGTTTGGGGCCCGTAGTACCGTGGCGCCAGCCACATACAATATGCAACCCACCCCTGAGGGTGGCAGGTTCAAACCCAGCCTGGGCCTTCTAAACAACTGCAACAAAAAAATAGCTGGGCATTATGCAGAGCGCCTGTGGTCCCAGTTACTTGGGAGGCTGAGGCAAGAGAATTGCTTAAGCCCAAGAATTAGCAGTTGCTGTGAGCTGTGACACCACAGCAGTCTACTGAGGGCGACATAGTGAGACTCTGTCTCAAATAAATAAAATAAAAAATAAATAGACAAATAAATAGAAAAACTGGTTTCCATCTATCAATGTGAATCTAAATGCCAAAAGACCCCCTTGCCACGTTAGTGTCTGAGTGGTAAGAGGCCCCTTTGCTACATTAGTGTTCTTTAATTTTGGAGACAATTGGGTTGTTGGCTGTCCAGGACAGCCACTCCAGCTCAATGCTCATGAAGCTTATATGTAAGAGTGTTTCAGTCAGGGTCCAGACTCACCCAGTAGTGAAATCATTACTAATGGTTTTGGATCAGAGTTTCTTTCTTTCTTTGCTTTGTGTGTGTGTGAGAGAGAGAGAGAGAGAGAGAGACAGAGTCTCACTATGTTGCCCCTCAGTAGAAGGTCGTGGCATCACAGCTCACAGCAACCTCAAATTCTTGGGCTCAAGTGATCTTGACTCAGTTGTTCTTTTTGTCTTTTCTTTTTTTTTTTTTAATAGAGAGGAGGTCTCACTCTTGCTCTGGCTGATCTCCTGAGCTCTAGCGATGTGCCCGCCTCTGCTTCCTAGGGAGCTAGGATTACAGGCGCGAGCCACCACGCCCGGCCTTGGATCAGGGTTTCTTTTCTTTTTTTTTTTTTTTTTTTTGAGACAGAGCCTCAAGCGGTCCCCCTGGGTAGAGTGCCATGGCATCACAGCTTACAGCAACCTCCAACTCCTGGGCTCAAGCGAGTCTCCTGCCTCCGCCTCCCAAGTAGCTGGGACCACAGGCGCCCACCACAATGCCTGGCTATTTTTTGGTTGCAG
>CAUYTI010150997.1:0-11179 GCA_963575145.1 Galago senegalensis | reverse complement strand
AACAGGATTTACATTGGCATTAAGTCAACCTCCTAAAATCTACTTTTTGACAGCTTGGGTGAAGACATTCTTCCAGTAGTTTTCTTACTCAATTCCTTTAGCTTTCAGCTCCTCTTTGACACGTTTCAGGTAAGTAGGATCCGGGTAGCCATACCTGCAAAAGGAAAAAATTCCTTTAGTGTCACCACAAGTGGTTCCAATTGGTACAAGAGATATTTGGCATTTGAGCATTTAGTATTTAGTGTTACAGACATTCCCAGGAAATCCTCAAGTTGGGTGACTTATAGTCTCTCTTACAAGTGCAGATGTGAGTCATTTAGTCAGTAAGTGAGTCCAGATGTATGGCCAGCATCTGCCTCTCAACAGGCCATTTCTTATTTTTACTTTATTGTAAGTAGTGACTCTCACAGACATATTATACTGTATTTTATGGGGGCATTGTAATCATATGCTAGTAGGATTTTCAAATTTGAGGATTTGATAAGTCTCAGGATGTATTTTTTTCTTTAATATCAAGGGCTAAGGTATTCTATTTGAGTTTCATAAAGAAAATTGGGTTTCCAGTAACACAGCTTCCATGACTGGTCTCCTTACAACTAAGACTTTTCCTAAAATGTTATTGGCCTAGTGAGTTCATGTTCTCTGTGGATTGATAGGGGGAGAGGAGAGAAAAAAAAAAAAAAGGTGACCTAAAAGAAACCAATGTAAATAACATTTCTAGGATCTACCTTTCAAATACACATGAAGCCTCAAATGAAATCACCTTCCATACTATTCATCTTGCATTGCCATTTGATGCAAAATTTGGTAACTACATAAACTTTGTAGTTGGCAGAGTAGAAATTTATGGGGACCAGTCTTTCTGTCTTTGATGTTACCATCCCTGATTAGCATCTCTCAAAATCTTTACTATTCCCAGTACCACTACTGTAAAGTCTCCTTATATCTGCATCTTGAACTTGCTATATTTTATAACCCCTACAATCCGTTTAGCAGCCCACTTCAAAAGACTCTCACTTGTCTGGTCCTCCAAATCGGGATGTTTTGTGGTGAATATCATTCCACGTGATGACATCTGAGACTCCCAGTGTGCGAGAGTACCCTACTGTGAAAATCAGCTTCTGCTTAAAGGCTCTGTTAAGTAGTCCCAAAACCTCCTTTCCTTCCGCATTATCAGGCAAATATGCAATTCGCTGTATCCCAGAATATGTCTTTCCTGGGTTTGGGTGTTCTTTCTGTATGAAAGCAAGAAAATGTCATGTGAAAACAGTCCCCTATTTAAATTGTACTATATGTATAAGTGTGTTCATTTGTAGATAGAGAAAAGTATTGAAGTTTTGCCCATATTCCCAGTAATTCAAATTTCTCCTTTTTCCTCCTGGATGCCAGGAACAGTATCCACTTTTCTTATTTCCCCTTCCCTAATCTTAAGGCAGAATCTCCGCCCACCGTTTTTCTGCCTTAAAAAATAGATACAACACAGGCGGTACCTGTGGCTCAAAGGAGTAGGGCGCTGGCCCCATGTGCCAGAGGTGGCTGGTTCAAACCCAGCAAAAACTGCAAATAAATAAATAAATAAATAAGACACAACAGATACCTAAGTAATAAGCAAACACAGTGACCTTACCATTATCCCAATACTTGCATTTGACCATGGAAATAATTCCCTGGGTCCCTGGGAAATCCACTGGCTAAGAGTCAACAGGACAGTCTCTTTTGCTCTGGTAATCTCTAGGATAGTGGAAAGAAACCCAGGGGCCTCCAAAACACTTACTGTTTGTACACCTGCATTCATAGTATACATAATCACAATGGAACCACAGGATTCATAGCCTGGAAGTGACTGTGGTGACATAGTGACGTCCATGCTTCCATCTGGCTGATTTCCTCTCTGGATACCATATGAAGTCTGACATGTAGGGCAAATTGGCTTATATGACATGGATTTGTTGATACAAGCGGCACAGAATTCATGCTTGCACTTTGGTAGTACTTGTTTGTTCTTAATGGTGTCCATACAGATGACGCAGATGTCCTTTTCCTGCTTGTGTACTTCTGAAGCCTCAGAACTCACAGACCCTTTGAATGAGAGGGAATCTGCTTTTGAATCATTACTATCAATGTCCATGGGTGTTTCGTGATTCTCCTTCAAATTCTCTCCAGCCACTGGAGACATTCCCCCTTCTTTTAAGATATACTGTTTTGCCTTTGCAAGGTGATTTGGCAAACCAGTCAAAGTCACTGACTCTTTACTTTGCACAAAGTGTATATTTGGATACTTTGTTCTAAAGTCATCAGCAAACTTGGTCCCATATAAGTGCTTTCTCTCCTTGTTCAACAGTTTCAGTGAAAGAACGTCTGTCATCAGCTGGCATGAGGCACGCTGAAAGGCATCAATGAAACTTGCATAAGCATGCACAGATAGATCTACCTGCTGGTTGTTAGGTTCAAATAGAATGTGGAATTTTTGCTTTTTTCCTGAAACCTTACTGCTAGTGTCATACCTTTTCTCTATCTCTGATATCTCCTGGAGTAATTCAGCTTCTAAAAGCTTAAAGCGATCCGTGTCAACCTCAATTCCATTGGTCATGCAACCTTTAGTCAATATTGTCACAGGTGTCTTGACAAGAGCTTCTGAGATTTTTTGTTTGGCAGCTGAAATGTCATTTTGGGTCCCAAGGAGAGTTAAGTCTTTTCCTTTCTCCTTTATAAGGAGTTTTGTAAACTGGAGATTCAATTTCTGTTTGATTTTATTTGCCTGCTTACTATCTGCTAAAGAGAAACATTCTTGCTTCAGACCTTCTATGTTCTTCTGGAATTCATTAACAAAACACTCACGAGCTGCTTCTAGGTTACCTGATCCACTTGTAAGGAAGTCTATAGAGACCACATCTGGAGAAGACTCCTGGATTTTGATGTTTATATCGAATTTTTTCTCTATTGAGTCTATTTTATCAGGATGGGTAAATTTGAAGTATTCAAACAAAGTCAAGGGAACTTCGAAACAGTTGCCTTTTTCTTCTGACTTAGTTTCTGGCACAGAAGGAGAAATGTTGCTGTTCCAATTTTGCTTCATGATTGCCTTCTCCCTTTCTATTTTTGAAAATGAATATTCATCTTTCTGCTCTTCTGACTTGGTTTCTGGTTCAAGAGAAACGTAGCTGTTCCAATCTTGCTCCTTGAGTGCCTTCTTCCTTTCCATTTTTGATTCATGTTTCTGCTCACTTTCTAGGAACTTCTCACTCAAGAAGTGATATATTTTTTCAATATCTTGGAAGTCACCATACACCTTCTCAATTCCATTGCGGCCCTCCATTTTTCTGACATTAGGGCAGAGAGTGGTTATGTGTGCCCTCTGCTCTTTGGAGAACAGGTCACAGTTCAGATCAGCTGTGACAGTAAGAAAGATCTGAAAATTTAAAAAGAACAGGAACAAATAAAGTATCTCAGCATCCAGGCATACAGTTTTCTCTTCTGGAGAATGCCTTGACACTATAGAACCAACTAGTATGTGTTCCCACAGCAGGGGACAACTTCTTTCATATCCTTTATAGAGAATGCAGCATGCTACATACAGAACCCAGAGGTTCTCAACCCTGTCTGAATGTTAGAATCACCTGGGGAGTTAAGGAAAAAAGGATCCAAGACACAGGTACATCCCCGGAGATTCTGATCTGACTAGTCAGCAGTGAAGCTTTCAGCATGAGCATCTTTTTTTTTTTTTGAAACAGAGTCTCACTTTATCACCCTTGTTAGAGTACCATGGCATCATTACTCACAGCAACCTCAAACGCTTGGGCTCAAGTGATCCTCTTATCTCAGCCTCCCAATTAGCTGGGACTATAGGCACCCACCACAACACCCAGCTATTTTTTAGAGACGGGGTCTCACTCTTGCTCAGGTTGGTCTTGAACTCCTGAAATCAAGCAATCCACATGCCTCCAGAGTGCTAGGATTACAGGTGTGAGTCACCATGCCCTGCCTTTAAACAACCTATGAGCATCTTTTAAAAAATCCATGGCTTTTATATCCTGAGACATTACTATATTTCACTCTGGGAGTCTTGTGGTTGAGTCTTTGGGGTTCTCTAAGTATAAGATCATATCGTCAGCAAAGAGGGAGAGTTTGACCTCCTCTGCCCCCATTTTGATGCCCCTTTTTTCTTTTTCTTGATTTTCTTCTTTTCTAGCCTGATTATATTGGCTAGAACTTCCAGCTCTATGTTAAATAGTAGTGGTAATAGAGGACAACTTGTCTGGTTCCAGTTCTAAGTGGAATAGCTTTTAGTTTTACTCCATTCGGTCTAACATTAGCTGCAGGTTTGTTGTAGATGGCTTCAATCAGTTTAAGAAATGTACCTATGCCTATATTCTCAGGTGTTCTAATTAGAAAAGGATGCTGAATTTTATAAAATGCCTTTTCTGCATCTATCGAGAGGATGGTCTTTGTTTTTGCTTCTGCTGATATGGTGAATTATATTTATGGACTTGCATATGTTAAACCATCTTTGCATTCCTGGGATGAAACCTACTTGATCATGATATATGACTTTTTTTGCCATTGAAAGAGATGGAGATTTTTATGTGTTTTGTGTTAACCGGGACTGAGGTGGAATGCATTCTTCTTAGTAAAGTATCACAAGAATGGAGAACCAAGAATCTAACACACTCAATTCTAATATGAAGACAACGGATGATCTAACACATGATGGGGAATGTAGGGATGAGGGAGCAGGGAGAGGGGAGGAGGGAGGGGATTGGGGTAGTCACAGCATATGACACACCTCTCCACCTCTGGGGGTGGGACATAATTATAAGAGGGTATTTACCTAACAAATGCAATTAGTGTAACCTAATTCTTTGTACCCTCAGTGAATCCCAATTGAAAAATATATTAAAAGAATTGAACAATAACAACAACAAAAAAGATCCATGGCTAAGCAATCTGTGTTGTAGAGCTGCCATTATCTGTTTGATCTTGGAAACAGTTAGAGAGAAGGCTTCTGCTCTCTGGGCACATTGCTATGGTTTTCACAAAAGACTGTGAACCTGGAAGGGAACCATAAGTCTAAGGAAAATACTTTTTTCTAATACTGGTTTTTTTTTTTCTCTTCTTCACTACCCCCTCCTTTTTTTTTAACCCCCACCTGAACATCTGACTATATGCAAAGTTGCTGGGTCTATCTAAATCCTGGCTTTTAGGAGTTCAAATATAAGATACACCAGATAAAGATAAAAAGGACAGAGGCAAATTGCATATAATATAAAAGCAAAATTTCCAATGTTTTGTTTACTCTCAAGGTTTTTACACATGCTATTTTCTCTGCATGTAACATCCTTCCTTTAGATCTTTAAAACGTTTCCTGAAATCCAGCTACCTCTCACATTTCCACCCAGAGTCCAAGCTATTACCACCTTTCACCTGGCACTCTGCAACCTCTCCTAAGTGGTCTCTGACCTTCCAAGAGAGTCTCTCCCTACATTTTTTTTTTTTTTTTTTACTTAGTAGCCAGAGTAACTCTTTAGAAATGTAAATCAGATCACTCTCCCTGGCTCAGAATCATGTGATAAATTCCCTAACATTTAAATTAAATTCAAAATCCTGGCCAGTCATGATGGTTTCCGCCTGTAATTCCAGCAATTTGGAAAGCTGAGGCTGGGGAATTCCTTGAATCAAGGCGTTTAAGGCTTGTGGAGCCTGTGGTTCAAAAGGGTAGGGCGCCGGCCCCATATGCCAGAGGTGTTGGATTCAAACCCAGTCCCGGCAAAAAAAAAAAAAGAAAAAAAGAAAAAAAAGAAATAACAACAAAATTAGCTGAGCATAGTGATGCCTGCCTGTAGTTATAGCTACTTGGGAGGCTAAAGTGGAGAGAAGAAAGCGAAACCAAAACCAGCAAAAAAAAAACCAACAAAAAAAGGTCCAAAGTCCTTACCTTCAGCCCCAAAGACCTAACTTCTGGGGTACTTCTCTTGAGTTCCTATCATTCTCCTCCTTGCTCACTGTTCTCCCCAACTTGCCCAACACTGGCTTCCTTCAATCCTGGGGCTCAGGATTTAAGCTTCTGTCTCAGGCCTTTGCACTTGTGCTGTCCTTTCCCTAGAATGTTCTTTCCTCAGAAGTCCACTTGGGGCTCAGCGCCTATGGCTCAAGTGGCTAAGGCGCCAGCCACATACACCTAAGGTGGCGGGTTCAAATCCAGCCCGGCCCACCAAACAACAATGAATAGCTGGGCATTGTGGTGGGCGCCTGTGGTCCCAGCTCCTTGGGAGGCTGAGGCAGGAGACTAGCTTGAGCCCAGGAGTTGGAGGTTGCTGTGAGCTGTGATGCTATGGCACTCTACCCAGGGTGACAGCTTGAGGCTCTGTCTCAAAAAAAAAAAAAAAAAAAAGTCCACTTGGCTAGTTCTATTACTTCATTCATATTTACTCGGATGTCATTGAGACATCCTCCTTTAAATGGTGGTTCTGTCTTGTCATTTATTCTGCTTATTCTTCTTCCTAGAAGTTATCATTAGCAGACATTTTATTATGTAGGGTAGACATAAAGTTCGTGTTTAATTGACTATGCTAAACTAATTTAAATTGCACAGGAACTTTATGTATATCTATTTGTTTACTATTACTGTTTGTTTCCCTCACTAAACGGGTAGGCCCCTGAGGGCTGAGTCTGCTGGGATCTTGTGTTATCGGTGGAACAACTAAGTACTAGGGTCTAATTATGAGCTCCTGACTTCAGCTCCTGTAATAATACGTATAACAGTGAACAACAGTGCCTAAAACAGTTAACAATAATGTATTATAAAATTCAAAATAGCTAGAGGAGAATAAAGAATGTTGGAATGTTCCTAACATAAAGATAATTGCTTGAAGTGATAGATATCTACCCCTATTATCCTGATTTGATTGTTACACATTGTATGCATGTATCAAAATATCACATGTGCCCCCCAAATTGTACAACTATTATGTATCAATAAACAAACAGAGGGAAAAGGTTTCATTATATACAAAAGAAATAAGAAAGGGCAACCTTCTTACAAAAACAATGTAATCCAGAAGACAATGGAATTACATCTTTAAAGAATTGAAAGAAAAAAAAACTGTCAGTGTAGAATTTCTGTACCTAGTGAGTACTTTTCAAAACTCAATGTGAGGGGTGCGTGCAGTTGCTCACACCTGAATCCTATAGTACGCTGGGCGGCCAAGGTGGGTGGATCCCTTGAACTCAGGAATTTGAGACCTGCCTGACCAAGAGCAAAACCCCATCTTTACCAGCCTGAGCAAGAGTGAAACCCTCTCTACTAAAAATAGAAAAGCTAGCCTGGTGTTATGGTGGGCACCTATAGTCCCAGCTACTAGAGAGGCTGAGGCAAGAGGATCTCTTGAACCCAAGAGTTTGAGATTGCTGTGAGCTATGACACAAGGACACTATCCAGACTCTGTCTCAACAACCAAAAAATCAGAAAAATCCTAACTAAATGTGAAATAAAAACTTCTTTAGAGGAGCAAAAATGGAAAGTCATGTTTTTGAAACTGTCGCCAGTCCCCATTTCAATATTCATTATATAGTGAAGTGAAAAAAGCAGGGATTGAAGCACAGACTCAGAATTTTGTAAATAGGTTTCCGTTTGCTGACATTCATAGGAGGAGGCTGGTAGAAAATATGCCAAATGTTCATGCTGTAGGTGGTCAACATGCATTTGTTGAAAGGATCTTTGCATAGCTAGCTCTTTCTCATCATTCAAGTTTCAGGTCAAATGTCACCTCCTCAGAGAAGTTGACATGACTTCTGGTCAGAAGTAACACCACCTCCATCTTCCCCTTCTTTGCCCTGGCCCGGTCAGTAGCCTCTAAGGCAAATCCCCACTATATTTTCTTGTTACTTTGAAATGGTTTTATTTATTTTGGAAGCCTATTATCTTTCTGTGTTCTGCTCTACCCCCAATATAGGCTGCATGAGAGCCAAGATCATGTTCACCTCTGTGTCCTAGTCTCTAAAACAATGCCTAGCTCATAATTAGACCCTAGTACATAGTTGTTGGACCAATATCACATGAGGTGTGGTGATTGGAGAGGAAGCTGCAGGAACACAGCCATCTTCTTTCAATACTCACCTTTTGGACACAGGAATCCACAGCGGTAGGACTATATCTTTCATTAGTATACTTCTCATCAGACTCTGCACTTGCTTGTGACTCTGTCAGTGAAGAAATTCTGGTTCTCCTGTTCTCTACTGGATTTTCAGTGGGTTCCAGGGAAATGGTCACAGGTTTTCCTTCAATAGATATTTGGTGATTTTTTTGTTTCAAGACTCTCTCCTTAGCTGCAGTGGAGACATTAACATGCACATACATACATACACACAGAAATGGGAGAGATTTCAAGTAATTCTCTTATTTCTGCATCTGTGTCCTGCCCCAGTGCCCTCCTAGTAAAGCTGCTTCCTGCATAGTGGCATGTGCATTGGTAAGGGAGGAAGCGGGGTGCTATTAACTATCAAAAGTGAACAGTTTAAGTTTTACTATAGAAATGAAAGCTTAATAACAGTGAACATCGTCCACACATTAAAAGTCATGTTTCTAAAACTGTCTCCAGTCTCCCATTTCAATATTTATTGCACAATTATGCGAAAAAAGCAGGAATCGAAAGTGTAGACTCAGAATTTTGTAAATAGGTATGTGTTTGCTGACATTCATAGAAAAAGGCTGGAAGGAAATAATACCCAAATGTTCACATTGTCTATCTCCAGGTAGTTTTCTTCTTTATTCTTTTCTCTCTTTTCTATAGTGAGCATATACAAAAGGTACCCAAAAAATGTACACACATTTTAAGCATGGAATCTATGTATTAACTTTTTGAAGTTGAATTGAAGGTACCGTGACTGTCAAAAATCCTAGACTTGTTACACACATCCATTTTACCTGCAATTCATACACTTCGGGGGAATGATCAATTTTACTTCCAACAAATGTGTATACTTTTTTTTTTTTTTTTGGCACCTCCAATATTACTTCTGTAATCCTCAAGAAATAAATCAGTGGAATCATTATTTAAAATATAAAGTGGAAAGCCAAAATGACAAGGACAGTGGCTGAGAGGCCTTTAGGGGAAGGAAGAGGACAGCTGAGAAATAAGTCAGGATAAGGAAATGCAAAGCATGAATCCGGAGACCCAAACCAGATCTCAGACCCGGCATTCCTGGGGCTCTGTCCTCCACTGAGTGTTCCCTTTCTTAGTCTCTCGGTGGCCGCAGTCTCATTCCAGTCCCCTAACAGACGGTGCCATACTTTCTCCCGCCTTTCCCAAGGCCAGTTTGCACTCGGACTGTCTGGAAAACCGCAGGGCTGGGCCCCCGGGATGGCCTTTGCACCCCAGCCCGGGCCGGCACCCTTTCTGCCCGCAGCTCACCTTCCCTTTCTCTGAACAACACCCGGAAGGTGCCCGGTTCTGCGCTCTCGACTGGCTGGACGGTGCACTCCCCGCCGGCCGAGGCCCGGCTCTGGAAGTAGATTTCCAGCTTGTAGCGAGTCCGGGGGCCGGACTCGGACACCCGCACGAGCAGCGGGGACGTTGGGCAGAGGCTTGACGCCATGACTCCGAGTCGCGCTGCTGGTGGGCTCCACTGCGCGGCCGGGCTGGGACTGGGGCGAAGGTGCGTCCCGCCCGACTATTGGGGCCGCCAAGTTTCAGTTTCGCTTCCCCGGAGGTCCCTCCCTGTTCCCGGCAGGTCCCTCCCGGTTCCCGGCAGAGCTGCTTCCCCGTCCTGGGTTTGCAGTCTGCGCCGCGGCTCTCTGCGGGGTGAGTAGGTCGCGTCCTCGGGCGGTGGGCGCTGCACTCGGCGCTTTCTCGGGCTCTTGGGTCCCAGCTCCTGCAGGCGCGGGCGGGAGGCCAGGTACTGGCGGAGGCGAGGCCCGGGTCCCGGGGTTAGGGACCCCCTGCGAGGATGTAGACTGGGCAAAGAAGATACGTTTCTCTTGTGCTTCTGATTCTTTGTAACTTCTTGTTATTACTATTATTTGCCCAAATTCTAAATTTCGGTTAAACTTCCCTATTATTTTTAAGCGTTTAAATTTGTTTGTTCACTTTCATTGTGACCTTTTGCCTGTTCCCTGCCTCCAGCTCTACCCTTTAGACTGGCTCTTGGGGTTTTTCTGCCCGGTTCCTTGATTTCGCCAACAGCACTGAACTGCCTGGTGCCCTGTGAACGAGGGAATGAAGATGGGAGCCAGGCCCTGACGGTACAGGCTGCTCAAGGGAGGTGGACCTGTGGACCAAGAAGAGAAACCTCTTGAAGGTCTCCAAGAGAAAGTTTCAAGCAGAATCCCAATAAGAGTGGGGAGGAGAAGGAAGGGTATGGGCGGAGAGCGCTCAAGTCACAGGGACCAGTGTTGTCTGAAGTACAAAGGGGGCCTGAGGCCTGGGAGGAGAGAAGATGGATGAAGAGGGTGAAGGAAGAAGGGCCTGCCTACATCTGTGCTGTTCGATGGAAATATAAGAGAGCTTGTGTGTTTATTCTAAAATATTTTGTAGGCGTATCCTAGAACGCATAAAGAAACAGGTGAAATTAATCTTAATGATGTTACTTAATATATCCAAAATGCAATCATTCCAGCGTGTAATAAGATACTTTACATTTTTTACCATACTAAGTCTTTGGGATCCAGTGTTTTTCCTACACTTGCATCATATCACATGTCAGATGCTCAGTAGCTACATGCTGTTATTTTTAAATTGTCCACCTTGGATAGCACAGGTGTAGATGGTGAAAGGTCTTAAAGAGCAGTGAAGAGAAATTGCAGGTTTATAAGCAGGGTAAGAGAGTGACATACCAGATTTGCATTTTAGAAAGATAGTGCTGACAAGGGTGCAGAGAACACATTTCTGAGCAAGAATGAATAGAGGCAGAGAGGCCCGAGACATGATTTTTGCACATAGCTGGTAAGACTGGAAATGGGTGGTTCTTTATGTCAAACAATTTGGCAGTCTTTTTTTTTTTTAATATGAGTTTTTATTTATTTATTTATTTATTTATTTATTTATTTTTGAGACAGAGCCTCAAGCTGTCCCCCTGGGTAGAGTGCCGTGGCATTACAGCTCACAGCAACCTCCAACTCCTGGGCTCTAGTGAGTCTCCTGCCTCCGCCTCCCAAGTAGCTGGGACCACAGGTGCCTGCCACAAC
>CAUYTI010150996.1:0-26006 GCA_963575145.1 Galago senegalensis | reverse complement strand
TTAATGAAAATATTTTTTTTATTATTAAATCACAGCTGTGTACATTAATACTGTTATGGGGTACAGTGTGCTATTTTTATATACAATTTCAATATTTTCATCAAACTGGTTAACATAGCCTTCATGTCATTTTCTTAGTTATTATGTTAAGACATTTATATTCTACATTTAGAAAGATTCACATGTACCCTTATAAGATGAACCATAGGCATGATCCCACCAATCACCCTCCCTCCACCCATCCCCCTTCCTCTCCCTCTCCTCTTTCCCCATATTCTTGTGCTATAATTGGGTTATAGCTTTCCTATGAAAGCTATAAATTAGTTTCACAGTAGGGATGAGTACATTGGATACTTTTTCTTCCATTCTTGAGATACTTTGGTAAGAAGATATTTTCCAGCTCCATCCATGTAAACATGAAGGAGGTAAAGTCTCCATCTTTCTTCAGGGCTGCATAGTACTCCGTGGTGTTCCACACTTTATTAATCCATTCATGGGTTGATGGGCACTTGGGCTTTTTCCATGACCTAGCAAATATGAATTGGGCTGCAATAAACATTCTGGAGACAACAGGTGGTGTTGTGAGGGTTTTTTTGGAAACAGAGAGCACATCCAGCAACCTGTATGGTCCTTGTTCCAAATTTAGTTGCCTTTGGATCACCTGATTGTTTCCTCAGCATTCAGACCCTGCTGGGTTAGGATCTTAATGCTCACAAGAATCCTGTGGGAAGGTCTTACAGTGCCCCTTGACTGCAGTTCTCATGGGGTGCAAGAGTCCCTCAGCCTGCTTCAGGGGTTGAGTTCTGATCCCAGCAGGAGGGAATTAAGACATCTGTGCTTTAGGCCCCTGCTAAGACCTTCTCATGACCTTCCCATAGTGGCAGCCCCTGGCCTCCAAGACCATCTCAGTGTGGCTGCCTTGCCAGCTGTCAAACCTACAGCAATTCCATTCCAACCACCATTCAAATCTGGTTACTATATATTGTTAGAGTCCACCCACTCTTCTATGCTTTCCACTCAATGTGCAGCTTCCCCCAACAACTGAAAACTCCGGTAAGTCTTCCTCATGTCCCAGACCTCTGTGTGAGACCAGTCAATCCCAGCTGATCTCAATCACTTGCCTAACTCATCAGATTTCCACTGCTCCAGATCATATGCTATCTTCAGTTTGCCACCTCCTCCCTGAGCTATGACTCTGGGTAAAGTCACCATGCCAGGTATGGCTAGGTTCTTTCTTTTCCCCAGTCATTGTAGGAAAGCTCAGCTAATGATCCTTGTGGTCCTCCATCTTGTTCCCTAAATTTATTTTTTAAGGTTCTTTGAAACTTCTAATTAAGAATGAAGCTAGGGCTGATGCATTGCTGCTTGACCATTCCAAAATAATCCTTACATAAGAAAAATGAGATAATATGAAATTTACTTTAAAAATGTGTGATTCTCATAAATGTTGAGGGAAAAAAATAGCCTGTACTCCCAGGGAACATGACCCAGTACCATACCCAATTCTGTTTCTTTCAGCCTAATCTTTCAATTCCCCCCAGAAGCCACTCTATGAGGATTCTGCGATGTTGATGAGTTACAGGCCTGATCTGAGCACCAAGCAGTGTCATGTTTTTAGCCCAGTTTCAGCTCCCTCTGAATTCCAGAGAGAGACAATAGGCCAGATTGCCTTTTCATTAGATATGTCATGTTTCTAGAAAGGATATGGTAGATCAACTCAAGATTATCCTGACCTTTGTTTTACTTTTTTCCTTATAGCAGCCCCCTTCTTTTCCCTGCCTCTCCTCCCATTGCTTCTCCAACCCCCAAACAAAAAACAAACAAATAAAAGAAACCCTAAAATTGCTGTTCTTTTGCTCTAAGGAAGGCTTGAAAACAAGACTATAGTCACATCAGTCCTATTGAGAGGGAAATATTCCTTAATACTTCCTGAGATAGCAAATTTAGGATATATTTGAATTTGTATTCATCTCAATATCTATTCCAATGCCTACCCAACTACTTATTTTTCTCTGGATAAATGGACAATTTACATAAGAAATTATGATAAGAATAAATTCATTTCTTTGGGGGCATTTTGAACTTTATGAAAAAACATAGCTTTCTTTTTTTCCTTTTTTTATTTTTATTTTCTAATGTACCACAGTGTAATGGTAGGAACATGACTGCAAAGAGATTTAATTTTTGTGCTTAAGAGATCCATTTGGGTAGAATTCGATGCATCACAGTGGCATGAGAATTATTTAACTTCATGCGTTAGCAGCAACATAAAAAATTCTAAAAATGAATTTCAATCACAAAATAGTTCATCACAGTAAAATTGCTCTTATGAAAGATAATATTTTCCCTTTCCCAAATTAAAAATATATGAACAATTTGTCTCAATTTATAAAAAGTAAAACAAAAATTTGTTGTAAGTCAGGACCACTCAGAAAAAATTTGGATAATTGTAATATTGACGGATATAGAGACATTTCAGCTGTCCAGTGGTATTTTAGCATTGTAAAAATCTCTTTTTATTTCCCTCATATGTTAAAAAGATAAAAAGATTCAGGGAACTAGGAAAGCATAATAGATTTTAATGAATTATCTATATCTCCCTTTTATTGCTAGCAATTTCTTTATAGACTTTGAGATAATAGAAGACAGAAAGGAGCAAACTTTTATCAATAGAACTTCTTTGCACCAGGCCTTTCCCAGATTATCCAGTTTCAGCTTCACACATTGTTTAGGTCTTCTTATTTCCATTTATTCATCTGAAGAAACTGAGGTACAAGTCCACATAGTTGGCAGGTGAAGAGCTGAGACTTGAAACTTGAACTCTTAAATTTCAAAATGTTTTCTTAATACTATATTAGTTTTCTCCTTCCTTCTAAATCAGGTTATAATTTACTGAAAGTTAATTTACTCTTCAGGATGAATCCCAATTTAATGATCTCCAAAGGACATTAGAATTGTTAAGCTGTAAACATTCCTCATAAAAATGAAGTTTAATGTGAAATAATACCGAGGGGAATTTCTCGTTTGTTTATAAATTTTTTTTAATGGGGAGAAATTATTTAATATTACTAGTGTTTTAAAGTAGATTAACAGAAGAAAGCATGTGGTATAAAAAACAATAATTTATCACTTCCCTTATAGTGGTGCCTGTGTGGGAAAATTAACTGTTAGATTACCTTGATTTCTTTAACTTTTATTGTGCCTTTATGCTAAAAAATATAACTTTGTAGAATAAATATAGAAAATATAGATAAATACCATCCAGAAGCAACTAATTTTAACATTTTTTTCCCCAGGTTTGTGTGTATATGTATGTATTGGTTTATAATATGAATTTTTTCCACTTAAAAATCTCTCCAAGATTTTCTCTATACTACAAATAAACATCTATGCTAATTTTAGAGATTAAGTCATATTCCATCACAGGGATGTTCCATAATTTATTTAGCCTATGTTGGAATTCTATGTTGTTTCCAAAGTCTTTTATTTACTGTTATAAATATCCAAGGCCATGTATCTTTGCACATATTCATAATGATTTTATTATGATAAATTGCCAAGTGCAGTTGTTTTAGTTACAACTTTGAATTTTCTCATCTTTAAGTAGCATAAGAGAAATACATTTTGCAGGCCATGGTTCAGAGTTCCAACTATTCTATATAATGTTACTAGGTTTTAGCCTAGGATAGAAATATCAGATCCTTGAGGGTAAAAATTTGAGAGAATTATGAAATGTCCCAATCTGAATCTTGAGTCACTGGCTTGTTGAGTTATAGAGGACATTCTGAATTTACAGATCAGGACATTATTATTCATTTACATCTTTGTCATTCTTTAATATGGAAACTCCTTGAGAGCCAGGACTATGTATTCATCAAATTTATATTTTCATACCTAGCACTGTGCTCGCCTCAGAGATCCTGTTCAATAAATGTTCATGAATAAATTAAAGTCTTGAGGGACTAAAGGATTTGTTAAAGGTCATTTGGCTAGTTCAAAGTAGTGCTCACATTTGAATTCATAATTCTTGACTTCTGACTCTGTGCTTCTCAATTTCATCAGCTCCTCAGCCTGGGTTGCCCCAGGAAGCAAAGGCTGACACGAAAGTGTATGTGCTACCATTCAAGAAGTGAGTGCTATCCCTGGAAGCAGAAGAGCAGCATAGAGGGAACAGGCAAGAAAAGAGACCTCAATTAGGGGAGTATATTACCAAGGTGCCACTTTTTGGTATCTAGGTCCACTGATTGCTTGCCATTAAGGGATCATTTTTCTGGAGGGACTTATAAACAACAGTACTTCAAGACTCCATTAGTGGGAGGAAGAGAGACAAACATATCTGCCAGTTGTAATCTCCCATGGAACCTTAATTTACAGGTTGTGTACACGTAGGCACTGAATAGGTTCCTATGGAATCAGAGGTGAGAGACAAAACATATTTTACAGTTGCGCCCAGTAATGGCAGGTAAGGTGGGAGGTGGAGTAAAACAAGTGGCCAAGGGCCTGAGAGGCAGAAGTGGTAGAGCAGATCTGATTAGAGTCTACAAGGTGTCTTATCCAACTAACTTACATACTGACTCACTTTGTGAATAAATGCTAAATATATCCTCGTATGTGGGCTTGAGTTAGTCGTGGGTGTATACTGAGAAACCAGATGCAGTCCTTTTTCCAGGAACTTAGAACCTTAGCTTAACTTTGGCTGGTCAACTAAATTCCCTTTGTTCTCAGATCTGTTCTCAGCTCTTTCTTTAGAGTAGTCTGTTTTCAGAGAACTATATTTTCCTAGAATGATAGGTTTGGCCAATGAAGGCAGTAGGGGGCAGGTGTTGTAGAGTGAGAGGAAGAAGGAAACCTCTTACCGTTGCCGTCTTGCTTTTAGTGACATTTCTAGCAATAACTAAGTCTCCTTTAAGATTGGAGCCCCTCATGGAAACCCTCTCTGTAGCTTTGACTCTGTGGTTGAGTCTGTGTCCTGGGATCCACTTATTTTCAATGAGTCCCCAGTCCTAAAAGGGGTAGTAGTCTCCTTTACTTCCTAATATTTTGGATTTATTCATTGTCCCCTAATTATTATTTAAGCTCCTTCATTACCTAGTAACCAGTTCCTGAAATCAATTCCTTCTGTGTATCAGACCAAGAATGGTTTCTGTTTTACTAAGCAGACCTCAATGAAAACAGTTCTTCCCCAGGAGAAGAACTGATGACTCTTAGAGTTTAATAGTTTTAATAGTTTCAGTGACCATCAAGCAAATAATAATCTGTAAAAGTTATATTAAAAAGAGTCAATATTTTGCTCCCAGACAGTTCATGGAAATTATAGGGAAATAGATTTTTTTTTTAATGTTGCAGACGTCACTGTTAATATCTTGTTTTATTTGAAGCCACAAGGAGTTACTATAAAACTGAACTAGAGAGATGAGCATAATCTCTTTAGGATAGACACTTTTCTTCATGAACAGAGAACATTATTTCTGCCATGAGGTCATTAGAAATCAAATACACATATCGAAATGCTGACTCTTTAATTTTGAAAGAATGCTGTATATGTAAACTGATAATAAGAAAAAAAGCTGTATTATTTTCTCTTTGACTGTGTAATACTTTCATTTCCTTTTTCTGAATATGAAAGGAGAGATATGGAAAAGTTTTAGGGAGGTCAGCTCTCTCTCTCCATCCATCGTGCAGCACCAAGATGATCCTTCTGAATAATGCAGTGTAGACATTTGAGCTATGCTGTGTGATCTTCCAAAAAATAGTAACAGTATTTGGAATTTTTATAAACTCTAAGCAATATCACTGTTATCTCAATCATTTTAAAGCATATTATACCCCTCATGGACTCTACTAGGCGGTTTAAATGTGTTAGTTATCTCACGAATCTTCAAAACTTCCTATAAGCTTAGTACCATTTGTCCTATTTTATAGATGTGTAAAGCAAAGGAGGTGAATAGATATTCAGGTCTATTATTTACTCTCTGCCCAATTTTGCAGAGAATAAATAATAGAATGGAGTATCAAAATCTGTAAGACTAAAACTCCCTCCTACTTTCTCTACACGATGCCATTATTTTTCAGTAAATAAAACTAATTTTCTATTTTAGGGCCTGAAAATAGGAGTGATTACAGATATATATACAGTGATGTTTTTTAGAACATATGATAATTTAATGTTTTTCTATGTCTCTTAAAAGTATGTGAATCATTTCTAACTCGTCTCTTCCATAGAAGAGAAATTCTTTCTTTCTTTCTTTTTATTTTTTGTTGAGACAGAGTCTCAGGCTGTCACCCTGGGTATAAAGCTGTGGTGTCACAGCTCACAGCAACCTCAAACTCTTGGGCTTAAGTGATTCTCTTGCCACAGCTTCCCAAGTAGCTGGAAGTACAGGTGCCTGCCACAACACCTGGCTATTTGGTGGTGGTGTTGTTGCAGTTGTCATTGTTGTTTTAGCTGGCCTGGGGCCAGGTTCAAACCTGCCAGCCTCAGTGTATGTGGCTGGTGCCCTACCCATTGAGCTACAGTTGCTGCCAGAAATAAATTCTTATAATTAGAAGTGAAGAGAGTTCTTAGAGAATATCTGGTCTAACCTCCTAATTTTAAAGATGAAATATCAGATCCAGAGGCAAAAAAAATGGTGTAGGCAAGGAAACAGCTACCTCTCAGAAAGGATATGGCATCCATTGAGGCTTAAATGTGGGAGAGAGGAATGGCAGGTTTAAGTGAAGCCATCAGGACGTTACCACTTGCTAAATGGACATGTAGTAAGGGACCCCAATGTGGCTTTCCTTGTGTGTTCCTCTGGAAATTCTAAGATGTAAGCAATTTTGAAAGTTAGGCCATTGAAGGTTCCATTTATGTTCAAGTCCCAGTAGACTTCCTTTTAGGAAAATGAACATGAATGATCAATACTCATGAAGAAAAGTGATTTCCTATAATCTTCTGTAGGCTCCCCTGGAGACAATACATCTACCACAAATTGTTAGAGAATCTAAGTGTAGTTTCAGGTTCATTCCTAGAAAACTGGTCAAAGAGTAGGGGGTATTTTCAAAGGTGATTATGTGAGATATTCTTTCATGACTCATTCCATAAGGAAATTTTTCTGAAAACCTGAAAGTAAAAATCAAATATTATAATCCCAAGGAAGTAAAGAGCTGAGGATAAATGAAATAAGAGTAAATGAAAGCTTTTAAAACCTGACAAGTAAAGGTAGTTCAAGCCACAGAGAGGGAAAGTAGGACAATTGCTCCAGCAATTGAGAGACTGAGGGAAAGATGAAAACGAGAACTCGGAAGGGACAGGCTTCAGGGATGGCAGGGCAATCAGGGGCCCAGAAACAGCATGCTCAATTTCTTTCTCTCTCTCTCCCCCCCCCACCTCATCCCACACAATGGACTATGTGATCCCACTGACCCAGAGCTTATATTGGCTCAATTCTAGCCACATGAACAAACTGTCTGGCTTTCTCTGAATCATTATCAAATCCTGGGACAGGAAATTTGACCCTTGTTCCAATCAACAACAAAGAGGGAGGTTGGACAAATGAGAGCAGAAGTCCTAAAAGAAAGGGAGCTCTTGGGAATGGAGCAGACAACCTAAAATGTCAATGTCATCCATTTTTTAACTGAAATTCAATCAGAGTAGTACCCAATGGGGCTCTTGGTAAGCAACATAGATAAATGGAGAATAAATTTTCCCTTGATTATGAATAGCAATCAAATAATTTTATAATATACTCATTACAAAAATGGCTAATATAAAACGTTATGAGAAGAACAGAATGTTTGAATTTATAATAAAGAAAAAGTGACTAAAATAAAGTGTGGTATTTCGATTCATGGATCCCATTGTCTGGACTAAGTATTTGTTTGCAACTCTGATTCTTAAGAACATTTCGTAGCAACTACCCAGCTTTCCCCCACTTTCCTACCTCAGGGAGCCAGTTATTGTTTATAAAATGAGATTTTTCTTCGTACAGAATAGCAATCTAGATACAAAGGTTATATGTCATGAAACTCAATATGGTGACATTTTCCCTTTTCCTTTGATGCTATTTTAATACATCAAAGTAATATGTGCTCATTGCATAATTTGTGGAATCACGTAACAAAAGGAATAAAATCATTCATAATCAAGTGTGGTCATTTTTTAAAACAAAAAATGATTTGAATCTAATTATAGGTTTAGAAGCAAAAAAGAAATAAACAAAAAGAAACAGTGTATTTAGATTTTCAGAGTCCCATACCCTATTTGGTAATTATAACATTCGACTGGCTGATGATGCCTTCAAGTATTGACAGTCTACTGACTGATTTGTTTTAGTGTTGCTCGATGCAGCTTATCCTTTGGTATGTAGGTGCTCCCTTTGTAAGTATACCAGCTGCTGAGCACATTGAAGTGCCCTAAATTAATCAAGTGTGACTGATGGTCTTAATTGATGGGGGAGACACAGTAACCTTTTTTTCTCAGAGCAACTACATCGTGTAATTACAGAGGAAACAGTATAACGTTTGTTAGTTGGACTAGACACCTCTAATGACATTAGCCAAGCAAAGGGTATTATTATCCACCATTTTAGAGATTTAAAAAACTGAGACTAATATCAGTTAAGGAGGTAACAGCTCCAAGGTCATACAAAGGAATGAGGAGCAAAATCAGAATTTAGGTCTGTTTAACTCTAAACTTCATGTATTAACTACCATAACCCACTAATCTTACAGATGACTTATAACTTATGTAGGAATAAATAAAATATGTAGAGCTGGCTTCAACTTTTGTATGTTTTCTGCGAAGATAAATTAACTATAGAATGTAGCTCATAAATCAAGAAAGGAAGAAGTTTGACGAGTTGTAGAAGGCACTCAAAATTCTATCTGAAGTGAAAGAAAAGAGGGGAAATCGCTCCATGGCACTCTACCAAGGGCAACAAAGTGAGACTCTGGCTCTGGGAAAAAAAAAAGAAAAGAGGGGAAATCAGTCATTTTAAGAGAAACTATCCATAAATATCATCAGCATCTAGCTTTGATAAAAATCCAAGCTATTTTTTTAGACTCAAACCTATTTTAATTTGTGCTTTTCAATCAGAAATAAGAATAGTGTGATCATAATTAAATCAAATATAATATACACTAACATAAGTATAAGCACAGCCAAAGGATCAAGATTAAATGATTTACTTTTTGTATAGCAGCATAGCTATTCAAATTAGTAATAGAAAACACATCAAGTACGTTCAACTTAAAATATAATAATTTCCATAAAATATATAGTCATTTCCTTGTACTATATTCTTTAGGTTAAAAATGCTAACCTAAAGCTAATTGCAATATTTTACAGGAATATCTCAGATGAATAAGACACAAATGTTTTCCAACTTTTGGAATCAGAATGTTTTCTTCATCAAAGTTGTAAGAAGAATCTAAATGCTTGGAAAGAGAATTCTCTCTCTCCCCCTGTCTATGAAATGAGGAAAACAGGGAGTTGGGATTCATTATTCCTCTCAACAAAACCTCAAGATAGTTTAAGATTGTTCACCTAATTTGATTTGTTTTTGTTGTTGTTATTTATGTGTTTTAAATGACAGATAAAATATATAAACAGACAATGGCTGGACATATTAAAAACATGGAACTCTGACCCTTCAGTATGTAGCAACAAGCCCAGAAAACTAGCCCATGGTAACTAGTTTTTATTTTATATTAAAAAAAATCAACGGCTGACATTTATTGCAATCTATAGATTCCAAACATTACTCTAAGTCTTCCTCCTTCCTTCCTTCCTCCCCTTCCTCCCCTCCCTCCCTCCCTCCCTCCCTCCCTTCCTTCCTTCCTTCCTTCCTTCCTTCCTCCCTCTGCTTCCCCTCCCTCCCCTCTCTCCCCTCCTTCCCTTCCTCCCCTCCCCCTTCCTTCCCTCTTTCTCGCCTCCCTCCCTCTTTCTTCTTCTTTTGCCTTAGGTCCATAGAATTGAACCTTACTCATTCTTGGTTTACAACAATGTATTTACTAATTTGTTCAGGCTCTTTACATGTATCATCTAGATCACTGCTTGTGAGAATCCCTTAAGGTAAGTACTATTATTATCCCATCTTACAGATAAGGAAACTGAGGAACTGAGTGGTTGAGTAAACTTTCCAACACACAATTAATAAATAATGGAGCCAAATTTTAAACCCATTTCAATCTGTTCTCAGAGTCAGAACTCTTGCTACTCCATCATAACCTCAGTTTCCACAGTTGTTTAGTCTTCTTTTCTTTATCATTGAATGGTTCTATTGTTCACGTCCAGTACTCTGTTTTTCCATTTCTGAATTCTCTATTTTGATTCAGTTCTTGGTTTGCTACATTTCATTGTTTAGAAATTTTCAAGAAAAGTTCAGAGATATTGAATTCCTTGAGTTTTTAAAACATGTATAAGAATATTTGTGAGTTGTTTTTCTATTCACAGAAATATGAGTCTGGATATAAAGTTCTTTGGTAATATTTTATTTCCCAGTGGACTTTGTATATACTGCTCAGCTATTAATATTTCATTAATAGCTTTAGTAGAAATTGTCTATTCAAATCTTAGTTGTCCAAACTCTAAAATTTTGGTCTCATAGTTTCTTTTTCCCCCCAGGAAATATTACTGAGTACTTTATACCTTGTGTTTTTTTTTTTCATGACTAAAAATGTCTGCCAGAAAGGTCTGTACTTAAATGATAGCCTGACTGGATACTCACTTTGGGGGCCACAACTCTCAGAAATTGTATGAACTTATTATCTCTGGTACTGGATATTGCTGAAGAGTAAAAGTGGCCTTTTTTGTTGGGTTTGATTTTTTGTGTGATTTTTTAAAATTATGTCTCTATATTTGAAGAAATATCTCTTTTAGATGTTCAAAAACTTAATCAGGGCTGGGTGAGTTGGTACACCCCTGTAATTCTAGCCCTCTGGGAAATCAGTGCGGGAGGACTGCTTGAGCTCAGAAGTTTGAGAACAGCCTGAGCAAGAGCAAGACCCTGTCTCTTCTGCTGCAAGCACTCCCAGCCCATTTCCCTGCCCTCTCCCCTTCCCCTCCCCTTCCCTCCCATTCCACCGCCCTCTACCATTTCTCCACCCTCTTTCCCAGCCTGTTCCCATGCCCCCCAGAATTGAAGCACAGGAAGTTCCAAGTTTCACAAAAACCCTCCAAGTTCTCAGTGGAAGAACAATGGTGGAAATCCACCAAGGCTGTATTAATCATGGTTACATAAGTATAACCATTGTGATTTGAGATATACCCCATTGTCAACCAAGGCTGTATCAATCATTGTTACATAACTGTAACAGTTGCTCTATCCATGACTACCCAAGCTGTAACCCCCTCAACCAGCCACATTTTGCTTCTGTAGTATGCTTGCACAAAAATTATGTAAGGCAACTTGCCCACTACTGGGACAGAACTGTCTCTTAAGACAGTCCTCTGCGCAGATTCAATAAATTTCTGATTGATTGCACTTAAGGGGGGGTCCGACTCTATATTTTCAGGTCTAAGGGCATTACACTACTAAAAATAGAAAAATTAGACAGAGGTCATGGCAGGCATCTATAGTCCCAGCTACTTGGGAGGCTGAGGCAAGAGGATCACTTGAACCCAGGCGTTTGAGGTTGCTGTGAACTAAGCTGATGCCATGGCACTCTAGCCTGGGCAAAAGTGAGACTCTTTCTCAAGAACCAAACCAAACAAAACAAATTTAGTCAAAATATATCTTATGTTGATCACTTTACCTGAACACACTATGCCTTTTATATCTTGGTATAACTTTGGATATACTTTTTGTTCTACTTGTTAGGTTCTCTGCTTGAGGAACACGTTTTCTAAGGTTGAACTTTGCCTGTCTACCCGTACAGTATTTTCTAACTGTTCTGTTCTCTTCTCTCCTTTTCTCTGAATTTAACATGCTAACCTCAAATCGCTCCTCTTCAGCAATCACATGCTTTTCAGTCAAGCTTATTCTGTTCCTTGATATTTATAGTTCATTTGTTAGCTGTGTAATTTACCTTTTAATCAGACACTGTTCATCATCTCATCTGTGAGCTCTTATTTTTAATATGTGTGGTTTCTCATTGTTTTCTTCTATAGCTCAGTACATTCAAAAAGAATATTTGTCTTTCACTTGTATTATGCTTTCTTCCAGCGTGGGTTCTTCATTTTGTTACAACAGAAGATTTATATCAATGAAATTATATTCCTTTTCATTATGCGTGCTTACTATGGTTAGATTTTCCAAAGTTTTCCATTTGCTCAGATATAACACAGGTAAATTACCTTTGACCCTCTTCCAGTCAATTCAAAGACTTCTTCCCACCACCCCATGTCTCTTGCACTCTCAGCTAGCTAGATACAGAAGCAATTTCCCCTCCCTCCCTCCCTCCCTCCCTTCATTCCTTCCCTTCCCTCCTTCCTCTCTCTTTCCTTACTTTTTTCCCCTTTTCTCTTTTTTATTGAGACTTAGACTATAGGCATGAGCAGAGAATACTTGCATTGCAGTTTGCTTTGACAAAGGCCTAACACTTAGTATTTGCCTTCTCTTTTGAGATGATGTCAAATATCCTGCCCTATGGTTTACTTTACTTCACTTTATAGGAGGTGTATCCCATTTTTTTGAAGAATACATCAAGCATATAGTTAATTTATTCAATTCATAATGTACCTCCAGAAAATCATATCCCTACTGGCATTTCCTTGCTCCTCCTCACTCATCATCCGACAGGACATTTATTCATAAGAATTTGCCTAGACTCGTTTTCGTACATTCCTGCTTATCCTTTTAGTCCACATCTCTGCAAATTAGAGATACTAATGACAACCTCAAGATTTGGAGTACTGACCTTCTTTCCCCAAGATGGTTCTCAAAGGATATAATGATAATAAGTGTTAGACTCTCCATAAGCCATACCAACATTTCCTACTTCCTCAAAGTTGCCAGTTTTTAACTTTTTCAATTTTTTCTGCTTTTTCCTACTTTATCTGTATTTTTTCAGGTATAGGAAGGGTCTGTAGCCTTAAATGTGAGGTGCACTGAATGAGACGTGTACGCAAACTCTTTAGAGTGATGTGATGGTCACACCTATTGAGTCAGGAGTAGGGCACCCATAAGGGTCCATGCAGGGTTTTGGGAAGAGATTTGCAACTGCATATGCACTCTAAAAATTATTTGCTGGCTAAATAAAAATAGTACTTACATATTACTGTATTTGAAATGAATTCAGGTGATGTCTTATGGTGAATAAAATAGAAAGTAATTTAAATGCATGACTGAATTCTTTACAGTTCTTTGTCATATATATATATATATATGTGAGGCAATATCGTAGTGTTAAGAGATTGTAGCAGAAAACCATGTCACTATATAACCTTGAGAAAGTTATTTAACTACACTGTAAGCCTCATGGTAAAACTAAATAATGACATCTACCTCATATGGTCATTATGAAGTTTAAATGAAATAACACTTGCAAAGCAGTTGGTGTAGTGCCTGCCACCTTGTCAGCCCTCACTATTAGCTTCTACAGTTGCAATCAAGAGATACCATCAGAGGAGGATCTAATAGTTATTTAGAAAAGGATCTTGTCATTTTGATGTTGCAAATCACAGCAGGGCAAGATGAGCTCAAATCTTTGGACACGATTTATTTGCTTCTTTTAGGTTAAACTAGGTAAGAGATATGAGTCGGAAGAAAATAGAGCACCCCTACCAAAAACCAAGAGTAATGTCAATTTGATAGATCACACCCTCCTGGATGCACTGGGCATTCCAGCTTGATTTCCACAAGAAGCAGATGCTGAGAGGAAGATTAGCATGAAGGAATTTGTTTGTAGGGCTCTCGGGATCAATGCTTGTGGAAGGAAAGAAAAGAAAGCAAGATTGGGCAGAGGGACAAGTTGGGTTTTGATAGAGTTTCCAAAAAGGCCAGAGCTGACCTCTCTCGCGAGGTCAGAAGTTATGCTGACTTACCTTAGTGATCCCAAGTTGTGACAGGGAGGGTTGGAAATTTATATTGTCACACTGACCAGTCATTGGTTGCAGGCTGCTGCTGGGGCAATAGGCATTGCCTTGCTTGCTTGAGGTTCCTTCCTCCAGCTGAGGGTAATTTCTGGTGAGAGCTGAATGCTAGATTGTCCTCCGACAGCACTCCCAGCAGCCGGGTGGGGGGGGGGCATAAATTCTTCTGATCTGAAGAGGGATCTCAGTGTGCACAACAGAGTAACAGGGTGGATCACATTAGTTGTGTGCGCTCTTTAAATGTGACATATTCCTTGCTTCAGATAGTTCTGAAGTCCCATTCCAAGTAAATTACAGAGCCAGTTTACTAGTTGTGTTTAGAAAATCCATCTAATCACCGTTTTTACTATGTGCTCTGAGGTCAGGAAGAAAATAGATGAAAAATGTATTTTCTGAATGTATTTTAATGTGTGATTAAAGTAGTTTGGAGCATTTAATATAAATACGTCCTGCAATTAATCTGATCAGTCTTGACCACCTATCTGTGTTTTAAGGAATACACACATATTCAGATCTATTTCATGAGTGAGTTTGATTCTTACACATTCGTGTTGAGAGAGACAGGCTTTTTCAGGTCAGTGTTGGTCACTTTTGGAAATATAGAGAATGAGAGGCATGCCAGCCCTCAGCAAGATAAGGGGAGGTAAAACACATGGATAATGGGGTGGAGCCTGTGGCTCAAAGGAATAGGGCACCAGCCCCATATACTGGAGGTGGCGAGATCAAACCTGGCCCCTGCCAAAAAAATCCCAAAAAACCAAAATGGTACATAGGGTAGTTCTGAGGGTTATGAGTTAAAATATATCTATCATCTGTGTCTGTGACCCAGTGCAAGAAACATGACCTTATCTTTAAAAAATTAGATCAATGACATAGAATCCCTCCCCTACTGCATAAAAATTGTAATCTATGTTTTTGTGGAGATCTTAGGCTCATGAAAAGGTCACTGCATACAGGGATAATTTGAAGAGTAGTCTTCTGATCTGCAGTACATACTGGTCATCCCTCTTATATATGCTTTGTCTGCCTCCATCAAAGGGGAATTGACATCTTTGCTGAGGCCAGGGGCTGAAGTCTCTGGTCACTGGCCTTCCAGGTGTATCTTGCTGTCATTTTCATCTGAGACCTGCTGTCTCCCTGGCTGTAGAAGATGGAGCAGCATGCCATTCCCCGTTGCTGTGAACTCCCCAGACTCCTACTTTCCACTTCTCCAGAAAAACTCTCTCAAAACCTTTCTCCTACAACTCTCTCAAACTCTCTCACCACTTTTCCCAACTCTGAAGTTTTTCTTCTCAGATAATCGCATTCCATATTCTCGTATGAACTTAGACTTTTGAAAATGAATGTCTGAACTGAAACTAGTCTTTTGAGTGCACTTGAATTTTTTTCCTGTTTCTGGGAAAAGGGAAGATAAAATCATTGCTTCCTTCTTTGGACAAAGTCATATGTTGTTTCTAGCAGTGACAATAAAATGCAAATTAATATTCCGATGCACCATTCTACCACATGTAAATTACTCTACATGAAATAAGGCTTATTTCTTCCTATTTAACTTCTAGTTGCAAGCTAATATAAAACCCCATTGCCTATATCAGTTTGAAATGGAGTTTCAATATTTTCCGAATGTGGAAGCAGTAACTCTAATAATGTTGTTAACACAAGGAGTGAAATATCAAGAGCAATCTCCCCCCCCCACCTTTCCTCTTATATCTGTTTATCAAATTGTCCACAGATGGTTCAGATCATAGAGTTTCAGATTTTTATTAGAAAGGCCAGTGTATTCTTTGAGATTGTATTGCTCACACACCTATATCCCATTTCCTAGGCTTGTTCTCCAGTCTATCAAGATGTTCAGATATGCTCTGTAAAAATGATGTTGCTGCATTCCCAGAGATAGAATATTGAGCAGACTGAATGTGCACTCAGCAGCAATAAGTGTTTTATTAGGTGATAGGAAGCAAGGGTCTCTAAAATAACATTATTGAAGACAGTTATAACATCAGATGCAATCTTGAACTGCCAAGGCACAACTCAAATAGAAATAAGCTGAGAAATGAAAAAGTTTAGAAATAGCAAAGAGGGGCATTACTAGTGGCAAAGAAATGATGGAATCCTAAATAGTTAGCCACACCTTACATTATGATCGTCACTTTCAATACTTTAATGAGTACCTGAAATAATGTAAATTTCTCTGGTAAGTGAAGTAAGAATGGGGGATACATTTTAGAAGGAAGAAATTTTTTCATGCTCCTTGGGGAAATACAGTGTTAAGTTGTTGCAAACCATATTTTCATTAACCTATCAATAAATGACCATGCTTTTTGTGTTTCTATTTAAAGACACTTTAATACATATTATCCATTTCTTTACATTGAATTCATAGCAACAGCACTATCACTCATTCCTAAACTAAGCTAATCTAACATATATGTTTTCTTCACAAAACACAGTACAACCTTCCCAGGCTTAGAAACCTTGGATAGAACTTCAGCACTATTCTTTGAGACCATTTTAAACAGCAAAATCACTTATAAAAAGCAAAAAATGCAGAAAAAAAAACATGGCACTAAATAGACTGAAGAAAGGGTATCTATTTGTAGTATGAGAGTTAAAACAAGAAGGTAAAACATTGCCTTATTTGAATCTCATCTCAGAACGTACACATTGGGTGACATAAATTTTTTACCACATAGTACACTGGTTCTCAACCTATGGGTCGCGACCCCTTTGTAATAGAGAAAATACATCGTGGCATTAGAAAGGTTGAGAACCACAGACATAGTACATGTCCATGAATGGTCATGGAAGCAATGTAAGTATCAATATTGGGGTTACAAGTCAATTTTAGTGAGTAGGGAGACTCATAAATATGGGATCACGAACAAGGAAGATCCACTGTACTTAGAAACAAATGTTTATTGGCTCATTAGTTCCCTAAAGGAGTAACATAAGCATAGTTTTTTTTAGAAATTGAGGTTTTTAAAAAATCTTTTAAGGTATTTTGGATTGGGTCATAATTATTTAGTGTAGAAAATTAATATTGAAAGTGATCTTAATGATCAATATCAATTTATAGCCTTATATCTTTATTTTGTAAGAAAAATTAACATTAGAGAGGTAAGACAACTTTTTCAAAATTGCATTATAAGTGGGTGGCACCTGTGGCTCAAAGGAGTAGGGCACCGGCCCCATATACCAGAGATGATGGGTTCAAACCCAGCCCTGGCCAAAAACTTCAAAGAAAAAAAAAATTGCATTATAAGCCACACAGTGGCAAAACAAGACCAAAAATCCCTTGATCCCAAGCCTGTTTCTCTTTCTACTACATTACCCATGCAGTTTTTTTAAAAAAAAAAAAAATTATGTTATGATTGAGATTATATCAATGATTATGCCAGTTCCTGGTTTGAATTCTTCCCCCCAAAAGTGTAGAGTTCAGCACAGCAAAAGCATTGAACATTGATAATCAAACTTGACAATTTTATTATTTTCATATATTTCTCATATATATTTCATTATATCTCTGAGTCTAATTTTTATGACTAACCATATTGATTCACCATACCCAGAGATGCATGCTCTCTCCACACACACAAACCAATTTTAGTCTTCAGCACACGTTATGGGTAAAGTCAACCAAGATGAGTTTTAAGTGGATTGTTAAAATGATAAAATTAAAATAAAAATCTTTTATAATATATGAAGTATCAGAAACTAGATTTTTATTTTCTAACTTATGTTTTATTCTATATGTTCCATTATGATCCAATCTAAAGTGCCTTTAAGCCCTCAAATAACTCAACTTCTGAAAAAAAATCTATGGCATATTACTGTTTTAGGATACTAGTGTCCCAAAAAAGATTAGGTAAAACCTAATAATAAGGAGCACAAAGTATATCTACTTTAAAATTCATGATAGTTTCAGAGCAGCACCTGTGGTTCAAGGAGTAGGGCACCGGCCCCATGTACTGGAGGTGGTGGGTTCAAACCCGGCCCTGGCCAAAAACTGCAAAAAAAAAAAAAAAAAAAAAATTTAATGATAGATTCAACACTGGCAGGTTGATTCTAACATAGATGACAGGTAGATAGATACATAAGAAGAAATATAGTTATCTGAAATATTAAAACATATTTAATCATTTTAATAACATATTCCACTGAAATGTCTCCATACCCAAGACAACTGACATCTTTGTGGGACTGGATAAATGATTTTCATTTTGTTCTCAATTTGCTACAGTAACCAGAGATCAAATTTTAATATTCCACTAAGTTAAAGTCACTAATTATCTTTAAAGTTCAGAGGGAAGGATTCTGTCAATGATTTGGTTGGTGAGACTTGAGCTATATTCTGGAGGAGTCATAAATATCTCTCCTTTAGTGTCTTTTTTCAAATATGCTGAAGTGTAAATGGATTCTATGGCTTTTTCCAGTGGCTGGGCATGGATCATTAACTGTTCCCAGGACTTTGAGTATTTCCTGCACTAGAAAACCAAGGATGGAACAGACAGACTGCTGGCCCAGGAGTCAAAGGCTCAAGAGACCACAGACTTGTTGAGGGAAACTCTATTTGAGGATGAGAGTGAGTGAGTGATGTATAATTATCCATCTTACTTAAAGCCATGAATTAATTTAAATACAACGAGTGCTTTTTAAAGGGCAGTGTTCTAAAAATAAATGACGATAATAATGTAGAGGTTAGAGTGAAGAAGCTAGACTTAGGGTCTATAATTTGGTGTTTACAAAAATCTTAGATTCTACTCCCTACAGCATGAATGTTAGCAAAACGAGGTGTCTTGTTCAGTGAGAATTACTCGGCCTTCCAATTTCTGGTTAAAATAAAGACCAACACTGTGTTTCCAAAGCTGACTGATGTCTATTCCTGGACAATGTCACTAATTCTTATTTTAATTACTAAGAAAAACAGTTAACAAATCAAAAGTAATCTCAAACATGAGTCAAGAAAAGAAATTAATGTCCTGGCTAAGAAAGAGCATGCACTTTGCAGTTGGGCATATTCACTACCAGGCTGAGTTGGTCTCATGATTTCTCCGGGCTTCCTCTATAAATCAGGGCAACAATGCTTACATCATAGGGTTGTTAGAAGTTCTAAGTGAGGTAATGTCTATAAAGCACCCCAGTACGTGTATTAATTATCTATTGCTATGTAACAAATTATCCTCACATTTAGTGGATTAAAACAATGAATATTTATTTCTGACTGTTTCTGGGTCAGGAATCTATGCTTGGTTTAGCTGAGTTGCCTCTGGCTTAAATTCTGTCAGAAGGTTGCAGCCAAGCTGGTGGCAGGATCTAACTTGAGAAAGATGTTCTCTCAAGCGTATTCACGTAGGCCTCCTCTCTCAGAGCTTACTGGATCTAACTGTTGGCTGGGGGCCTCCTTTAGTCTCTCCTCACATGGGTCTTTCCACAGAGCTGCCTGATGACATGAAAGGTGACCTCCCCCAAGAAAGAGAAAGAATATCCAATCTAATCTCAGAAATGCCATCTCATCACTTGTGCCAAATAAATTTGCTCTAGAGAAGGGGATTAGATAAGGATGTGTGAGCCAGGGGATGGGAGTCATGTGCCGTGCATGGTACTGGGCCAAGTGCAGTGCTGAGTTCTGATGGCTGTTACCCAAACTGATAACTACTTTCTAAGTAGACAGACTACCATTTTTTTTAAAATAGAAGCACTATTTATTACAGCCAAAAAGTGTAAACAACCCTGATGTTCAACAGATGGATGGAAAAACAAAAATGCGTATGTCCACATAATGTAACATTACTCAGCCATAAGAAGTGGAATAGTGACATAAGCTTGTCAATAAAAAAGAAGCCATACTCTGTAAAATAACTTAAAGAGGTTCATTCTGAGCCAAATTTGAGGACCATGACCCAGAGCCACACCCAGGAAGCCTTGAGCAAGTAGACTCACTACAGCGTAGGTTAGACATTTTGGGGAGACAGGAAATATGGGTAAATTCAGAAATCAATATGTGATAGGCATACAGTGGTGTGAACTAACGTCAGATCCTAGAACTTCCCTCAGAAGTTGACTGACTGCACCTCCTCGTGGCCAAGGGGATCCCTGAAACAAGATCCTGTTGGGGTTTTTTGATACCCTTTGTCATAGCAATTATAATAATAGTAACCTTCATATGGAGCTTCTTATGTGCCAAGCAGTGTTCAGTTGTTATACATTTTAACTAATTAAATTCTTAAAAATGATGATGCTCCTTTTATAGATGAGAAAAGAAAGTGACAGAGAGATTAAGTAACTTGCCTGTAATGACACAGCTATTGTGCTGCACCTGTGATTTGAACCTAGGCAGATCCAAAGCCTGGGATCCTAACTGGTGTGCTGTGCTACCTCAAAATCAGTACCCTTAACATTTAGGGGGGTTGGGTCTCTTTCACGAACCTGATGACAGCTATGAAACCTTTTCTAGAAAAATATACAAAGGCGTGTTTTCCATATACTTTTAGAGAGTTTCCAAAAACCTTAAAGTCCATAGATGGACCCCTGATTTAGAATTCCTGTCTGTAACTTGAACTTGAGTAAAACTCATGGAAGGCTAGATCTGTGCATTATACAAGCTGGTACTATGAGAAAGAAATAGATTGTGAATCAGTAGAATGGGGTTGAGATTCTCACTCAGTAGGCAAGCAAGTCATTTAACTTGAAGTCACTGTTTTTTTTTTTAATCTATAAAATGAACACAAATGAACACACTGTTGGTGGGAATATAGATTGGCACAACCATTATGGAAAATAGTTTAAAGAAATTAAAAATGGAAGCACCACCATATAAGCCCAATAGTCCCTCCCCTTGCTATAGACCCAAAGGAGGTGAAGTCTCCATCTCATAAAAACATTTGCACTCTTATGTGTATTATAGAATGATTCACAATAGCCACATATGGAAATGACCTAAATATCTATCAATAGATGAGTAAAGAAAATGTGGCATACACATACACACACACACACACATACATACACAATGAAATATTATTCAGCCTTGAAAAAGGAGGTTTTGCCATTTGCTACCACATGGATGAACCTGGAGGACATTATGTTAAATAGAATAAGACAGACATAGAAATAAAAACATTATATACTATTAATATTACTAAACATTACTATACTATAACATTACTATTACATTACTTTGCTATAGTACCCATTTTACTATTTGTATATACCCCATAGCATTATGTTGTAAACCTCAAATATACACAATAAAATTTACTTTAAAAAATAAATACAGTATTTTGAAAAAACAGACACAAGAAGCCATCCTCTGTGTAAGCACCAATATACGCTGAGTATAAAACCTACACACATTGCCTTGTGCCAAGCGCTGCTCCAAAGGTTTTTCTTACAGTATTTCAGTTAATATTTACCTGGGTCCCTCCCTCTCCAAAGTGACAGAGTCAGATTTGAACCCAAGCAGTCTGGTTTTGAAGTCTGTATTCTTAAATGCTATACACCATCATCCCTTGGCGCTGGAGTAAATACACACAGGTGAGAACACTCCATAAATAGCAAAGTGCTAAAATATTCCAGATGTGTCGTTGAAAGAGAAATGGAATGTATTCCCATCCCAGTCATGCCACCTCACAGCTGTATGATGTGAATGGGACATTTAACCTCTTTGTACCTCTCTGCTCCCTTCACTGTCAAAACAGAAAAATCATGCATATCCTTTTTCTCAATGAGATGCCTATAGGAAGGCACTTAGTATTAAATAATAAATAAAGTGTTCAATTAACATAGGCTCTCTTCTTCTATACATTTCTAGTTCATCTGATTCAATTGACAAAGATCCTAAAAATGGCTGAACAGCATTTCAACAAAGCAAAATCTGAGCATTTCTTATAAAGGATAATGCCCAGAAAATGGCAAACCCAGCACATTGCTCATATCTGTTATACTTGGATCTTAAAGCGTGTTTCTAACAAGGTACTACCAAGTGCTTGACTTGTCTTCAAAACATCCAGACCCACCTGGAAGGCAGTTAAAATGTTTGAGGATCAATTTGGCTTCCTCCTGAAATTTTCTCTGCATTTCCCATAACAGATAATACTTTTTAATCCTATTTTCTTTTCATTTTAAAAGACACCAAATAGATTAAGTGCTAGTTAATATGACGAGGCATCACTACACACATACTCAAAAGGCATCATGGATAGTGGTGAATGTTGACTATGGACTCAGGCTGCCTAGGTCCAAATCCGGGCTCTACCACATGCAGTTGGTGTGACTTTAAGCAAATTGCTTCAGTGCTTTTTAACTGTAGTCCTCAAGCCCTGGGTGGTACCAGTCTGTGGCCTTTTAGGAACTGGGCTGCACAGCAGAAGGTGAGCCGCAGTCAAGCAAGGGAAGCTCCATCTGTATTTACACCCCCCCACACACACATCACTGCCTGGGCTCCGCCTCCTGTCAGATCAGGGGAAGCATTACATGCTTCTAGGAGTGCAACCCCTACTGTAACCTGCACATGCAAGGGACTTAGGTGGTTCTCTCCATGTGAGACTCTAATGCCTGCTGACTAGACACTGTCGAGTTGCAGGAAAACAAGCTTCAGGGCTCACACTGATTCTGCATTATGGTGAGCTGTATAATTATTTCATAAATATGTAATACATGACAATATTATAATAATAATAATTTATTGTGCACAATAAATTAATGCTCTTGAATCATCCCCCAAACCATCCCCTACACAACATCCAGTCTATGAAAGAATTGTCTTCCATGAAACCAGTGCCAAAAATGTGATGACCCCTGCCTTACACCTTCTTGGTATCTGTAAAATAAATACAACAACTAAAGTAACCTCATAGGATTGTGATGCTGGTGAAGGGAGCTTTGTACACAAAATATACACAACAGTCTTGTTACTTACTAAACATTCAGGACACATGAGATTGGGTATTTGTGTGTCTTGAAATTTTTCTCTTTCTTTGTCTCATTTTAAAACTCAAAAAGCAAGAACACCGTTGCCTTTAGCGTTTCTGGTTAGGATTGTCATACATTCTCAAGTTGCTTGGAGAGTGTTCGGAACTCTGTAGGTGCTGTGGATCTACAAAGGGTAACTGTTGTTCCATTTTTAAAAGAGAAAAGATAATTACTATGTGGTCTTTTCTTTTTTTCATGAGGAGCATTAGTCAACAAAGTTGTTTTTTTTTTTTTTTCCTTAGCGCCCACGGAGGTGGTGTTAGCTACTGCAGGATGATTCAAAGAGTGTAGAAAGCTTGATTCCAGACTGAAGTGGAACATTTTCCCATATTAGAATTTTTTTTTTTATTCTCAGTTAATATAAGGGTACAAACAACTAGCTTACATGGTTGGCATTTGTTAGGTAAAGTTTAAGTGATCAGAATTGTCCTGCTATATAAGAACAGCAATGTCCATTTTCATGTGAAAAAAAAAAGACTATTAATGAGAAACATGTGATTATTTTACATAGCGTACACAAAGAAGCTGTTATAGACTGCCTCTCCCCTTAAGAAAAATAAAACCATGTATTTTTCTTTGCAGAATCTGTCTACAACTGGCTTCTGCTTTATTCGAAGCTCAAAGGTACCTCAGGACAGTGTCCCACCAAATATATAACCAGTTTTATTTCCTTATAGGAAACAGTAAAACTGACAGCCTTGTTTTGAATTAGAATTTTCCCTCTGTCATGGCTGGGGACTATCTGAGCCCTCCTGTTGCCAAAGCTCCTGCCTGCTGACACTATAGAGACTGGCTCAAAGGAAAAATCAATTAGGGTTTATAAAATAAATAAATTTCTGTTAGTAAAAGATTATGACTAATAAAATCCTGTCATTAACTAGACTCATTTAATTAAAGGAACAAAGGGTCATGGGCTCATTCTGAACATCATGAAAGTTTCTTCAAAGGCAACCACCCCCACCACCACCACTACCGGCGTCTAAATTTTAAAATCAAACAGAAAGTGATGATTAGTTTTTTTTGCTAGTTGAATACAATTCGGTTGTGAGCCTTATTTAGCAAGACTTCTTGAGTGGTTATGCCAGACTCAGATCAACCCCAAAGAATGGATAGGGTAGGATGTATTGGGGATGAAAATTAAGGAGGGAGTTGGGGGGAAAGTTGTAGTATTCTTAAGGTGAAACAAGAACAGCCGCCACATGCCTGAAGTTTTGAGAACCAATGTGCCTTCCATGTACCACTAATGGGTCAAAAAGATCCCATAGGAAAGACGAAGGGGAGAGATTCAAGCCACAGCTTAGGTGAAATTCACAGCTGAGTCTTCGAGCTCGGTCTTGTCAATGAAGGCAGAGCCATGACCCAAGTCAGCAACGATGGAAAGGTTGGAAATGTTCCGGAGTGAAATTATTGCCTCTGTCCATTAAAACGGGCAATATATATGCCACCAATGGACATCAGGAAAACCATTAGTTTCCTTAAATTAGGATAATTTATTCCACTTAGCCAATTCCCTAAGAGAAAGGAGAAGGAAAGGAACTTTAAATTTGACTACCCCAAATAATACGAGTTTGAGTTGTTTCAACAGATCAGGTTAAACTTTTGCCTCCTAAGTGCAAAACTCAAATAAAATTACATCTGCACCTCAGAATTTGGTGCAACACACTCCATTATAGAGGATAAGAAAAAAAATAAAGAGAGAAGTGCTTAATGGGGGTGGGGGGAACAAAGGGTGTATTACAGATTCTTAGGGCAAAAGTTCTATTGCTTTTATTTTTATCAGCTTACCCTGAGAGAGGCCTAAAATTTTACTAGGGCCAAGTTGGGTTTGGAAGCCCTGCTTAAAGTTTTGCAAAACCTAGACCCGCTGGTGCTCTGTTCCATATATTGATTGCACTTTTCATATTTAAAATAAGATTTGTGTCAAACCTCTGAGTCAAACATGCTTCTGAGTTTTTAAAGCACTAAGCTCTTTTGCTACTTGCTTATATTTTCCTTTTCTGTGACTCTCATAGCCAATTGCCAAGACAGCAACTGAAATGAAACCAATTCAACTTCCAGACATTGGGTCTGCTGTGTTTCCCTGGCAAATGAGGGTTATAGTGTCTGAGAACAAATGTTGCATGTATCTTAAGATTGACTTATTCAAATAATTGCTTGTTTTATACATTACAAAATGGGTCAATTGATAAAAACAAGTTTTCTGTGTCCTCTGAGGCCAACTATTAGTTTTTTTTGTTTATTTGTTTTGTTTTTGTTTTAGGGGCTAGGTCTTGCTCTGTTGCCCAGGCTCTACCAGGGTACCAGAATGTAATCACGGCTAAGTGCAACCTTGAACTGCTGGGCTAAAATAATCTTCCTCCCTCAGCTTCCCAAGTAGCTAGGACTAGGCATGTGCCACCATGCCTGGGTAACTTTTAAAAAATATCTATAGAGATGGAGGGTCTCTATATTTTGCTCAGGCTAATCTTGAACTCCTGGTCTCAAGCAATCTTCACACCTTGGCCTCCCAAATTGTTGGGATTACAGGCATGAACTACCACACCTGGCCCCTGCTATCAAATTTAATAAAAACAAAACAAAAAAAAATTGGAAGAAGAATTAGGATCTAGAACAGTGGTTCTCAACCTATGGGTTGCAACCCCTTTGTAACAATGAAAATACATCGCAGCATTAGGAAGGTTGAGAACCACTGACCTAGAAGAACAACAGTCTATTGAGATCATTTTCTGATGGTATTTGAGAATCTAAATATTAAAGAGAAGTTATGCTTTTAAATAATAAACAGGTAAACCAGCACTAAACCAGTGCTATCAAGTTGGAACATGGAAGACCCACAGATTATAGTAGGGAGAGCTTAGAACAGGAGCTCGGGACAGGTCCCTATACATTCATTGATTGAACTATATCACATACCAGACACTGTTCTAGGCACTGAGAGATACAAAGTCACTACCCTGATGTCAAATCAAATAGATAAGAAATTGATATATACATTGAAAAAGAAACTGGTAGTCGGGGGGGG
>CAUYTI010150995.1:0-15279 GCA_963575145.1 Galago senegalensis | reverse complement strand
AGCCCAGACCCGCCAAACAACAATGACAGCTGCAACCAAAAAATAGCCGGGTGTTGTGGCGGGCGCCTGTGGTCCCAGCTACTTGGGAGGCAGAGGCAGGAGACTCGCTTGAGCCCAGGAGTTGGAGGTTGCTGTGAGCTGTGAAACCATGGCACTCTACCCAGGGGGATAGCTTGAGGCTCTGTCTCAAAAAAAAAAAAAAAAAAAGAAAGAAATTGGGATCATTTCTTATAAGTTGCCAGAGGCAGTGCCATCGTTTGAGAATAAGGGTGGCCACCATTTCTTAATACGGAGTTAAAACTCGTTTTGATGTTTTGCTCAAATGCATCCATTTTAAAGGACCAAGAGGTTATGATAATAAAGCAGTAGGCATATGAGAAGTAGGAAAAAGTAGCAGAAAAGCAGGAGAACTAGGGTCAATGCAAGTAAGCTTTGTCATTTCTAAAGCATGGGTGGCTGTGGTTAGAGCTTCTATTGCACCCAGTGTTAAAGAACGAGAAATGGAAGGGTTAGCTGGTCCTTTAAGAATGTCAAAAAGGGGTTTTAAGTCTCCTATAGTAAGTTTTTTGCGCCACTCTCCTGTACTAAGTTTTTATGAGGGACAGAGCCAATTAATATCTCCCATTAACTGTTGAAAGTCATTCAGGGTAGTTAATTTATCACTACAAATTTGGAGTTTTTGAGGGTATATCTGATGATTCTCAATGAGGTAACCTAAATAGGAAAAGTCAAGGAACACTTTGTATCTTTTCAGGGGCTGTACATAACTCAAAGGCAATTAGAGAGTCCTGTAATTGGGTGAGAATAATGGTCAGTGTAAAAGAATCAGGGTGGGCAAGTAAATTGCTATTCATATAATGAATAACATAGCAGTAGGAAATTCTTGGGATATGCATTTGATCCTTCCTGGGTATGTCAATACATTTATTTTATCATTCCAGTGTTGTTGTTTTGTTGGGTTTTTTTTTTTTGAGACAGAGCCTCAAGCTGTTACCCTGGGTAGAATGCTGTGGCATCACAGCTCACAGCAACCTCCAACTCCTGGGCTTAGGCGATTCTCCTGCCTCTGCCTCCCAAGTAGCTGGGACTATAGGCACCCGCCACAACGCCTGGCTATTTTTTAGTTGCATTGTTGTTTGGCGGGCCTGGGCTGGATTCCAACCCACCAGCTCAGCAGTATGTAGCTGGCGTCTTAGCCGCTTGAGTCACAGGCACCGAGCCAGTAGTAGCTGTTTTTATTGGTTACAAAACCTAAGTTCATATACAAAATTAGGAACACATTTAGATGCCTCTTTTTTTTTTTTTTTTTTGCAGTTTTTGGTCCAGGCTGGGTTGGTATGTGGGATTGGCGCCCTACTTTTTGAGCCATAGGCATGGCCCTAGATGCCTCTTCTGAAAGAACATTTTGATCTTCTTTAACTGAGTTTTTAAAAAAATAAAAATAATACAGTTTTTAAACAGTTTTGAAACTTAAAAGTGCAGTAACATCCTTAGTTACCTTTATCTATGAAATGGTGCAATTCTGATTCAAAACTGGTAAGATATAACAAATTTTGTCTGCACTACTTGATACTAACATTCAGGTACATGTTAGTTTGCACTTAAAATACAAGAGGAAATAGGAATTGTCACAGTAGAGGCCCAATTTTAATCTTAATGTGTATAAATTTTAAAAGTTAATTGTCAGTTAAGTGTGGAGAGTTTAGAAGAAACTAAACTGAAAGGGGTACAATTCATAGTATCAAGAAGATTTGAACTTTAAGGGTTTCCCTGAAGTTTGTGATCTTAATTAGCTTTGACTTTGTTATTCTTTATTTATTTATTTTGGAGGAGGGGGACAGAGTCTCATTATGTCACCCTCAGCAGAGTGCCGAGGCTTCACAGTTCACAGCAACCTCCAACTCCTGGGCTCAAGTGATTCTCCTGCCTCTGCCTCCCAAGTAGCTGGGACCATAGATGCCTGCCACTATGCCCGTTTATCTTTTGGTTGCAGCTGTCATTGTTTGGCGGGCCTGCACTGAATTCTAACCTGTCAGCTCTGGTGTATGTGGCTGGCGCCTTAGCCGCTTGAGCCACAGGCGCCAAGCCTGTTATTCTTACTTTTGGAGAACAGTTTACAGTTTCAAAAATTTAGACTATAGTATAGACATTAATGTTTCAAAGACATTTTGACTTTGTTTGAACAAGATGTAGTCACCGTATGAAACTTGAAATTAAAATTTGGGCAAAGAAAGGAAAAGACACAATGAACTTCAACTTGATTTTATGTGCACAAGAGTTGAAAAATCTGAGCTGGTTTAAAGAGAAATTGATTCTAAAATTTATAAAACCTATAAATAATCAGAGGTCAAACCACTATTTTAAAACAGATTCTCCAGCAAGTAAAAATCTTGTAGTTTAAATATATGCTTTAGATACAAGATAAAACCCACTCTTTAAAGTGGCTCCACCTTGGCAGATACAAATATTTGTAATGAATGCACACCTGCTCTATGTAGTTTATCAGTGAAAACAACCCAGCTGTTTCATAAAGAATGCTTTCATAAAGGTCTGATGGCATCTGTCTCATTTATATCACAGTAAGTACACTCACATCAGTGCATTGGGAAATCATACCCAGTTAACAAGAGTAACAGAACTATTTCTGTGACAGTATAAATTATTTAGTTTAATATTTTTCAGATCCATATTCTTCCTTTTCTTTTTGTAGAGACAGAGTCTCACTTTATCACCCTCAGTAGAGTGCCATGGTGTCACATAGCTCACAGCAACCTCCAACTCCTAAGCTTATGCAGTTAGTTCTCTTGCCTCAGCCTCCTGAGTAGCTGGGACTACAGGTGCCCACCACAATGCCCGGCTATTTTTTTGTTGTAGTTTGGCTGGGGCCGAGTTTGAACCCGCCACCCTCGGTATATGGGGCCAGTGCCCAACCCACTGAGCCACAGGCACTGCCCAGGATCCATTTTCTTTCATTAGTAACCGGGTCAGACAATTTATCAAAAGTAGTGACTTTACATAGTAATACTAGATTTTGCAGAATTACTTAAAGATTACTGTAAGTCAGGTATATGTTAAGTAAATGCAGGTAAGCTCAATACAGAAATCCCTGTCTGAATCTTTTAATATGTGAAGATGCTGGCTCGGCGCCTGTGGCTCAAGCGGCTAAGGTGCCAGCCACATACAGCTAAGGTGGTGGGTTCGAATCCCCAGACTGGGCCCGCCAAACAACAATTATGGCTGCAACCAAAAAATGGCCAGGCGCTGTGGCGGGCGCCTGTAGTCCCAGCTACTTGGGAGGCTGAGGCAGGAGACTCGCTTGAGCCCAGGAGTTGGAGGTTGCTGTGAGCCTGATGCCATGGCACTCTACCCAGGGGGATAGCTGGAGGCTCCGTCTCAAAAAAAAAAAAAAATTTAAACTTAATAGCCACATGGCTACTAGCTACCTTTCTGTACAGCACAAATCTAATGTTCCCTACAATCTGCATACCATTCTACAACCCAAACACTACTGATCCGATCACTCTATCTTGCTCCTAGACAATCCCTGTGTCCAGGGAATGAATTCATTAACTCATTGTTTCTAATATTTAGCTGTCCAGTCTGGACTTCCTATGGCTTCTTAAAACATGTACTGTATTTCAAGCACTTTCCACTTCCTTTTTTCCCCCGCTGCTAATACTTAATTACTGGCCATCTAATTACTATATACCAAACACTGAAATAAGCATTTTTTTCACACTACATCTACACCTAATAACCTTACAAGGTAGGGTTTATTTACCTGAGAAAAATGAATCATAGAAGATAAAATGCCTAACTCCATAAAGTCTATTCTTCCAGAATGCTTTTCTAAATTCTGCTCTATTTCAAGGCCAGCTCAAGGCCAAGCTCAAGGCCACCATTCTTGAAGCAATATGATGCTCCTGAAAGTCCCAACCCAAGATACCAATCTCAACCCTTAAATTTTTTGCCATAATTTTAGTATAAACACATCCAGAAGTGAGTTTATTCTGAAACTGATAAAACTTAACCTTCAGGGATGCTCAACTGTATGGACCCCATCCAATACCCTAATGCTGATTTTAATTATGTAATCATAAATTTTTTTAAAAAGACGCTCCCCAAATCTAGATTAGCTGCTAGGCCATAAAACAGAGATCTATCTTGGCCATACACCTCAGAACTCTTGAAGCAAGATCAGTTTAAACTGGCCTGGGCTTGCTTTTTACTCCTTAAATGTATAACCTTATCTTCTCAGGTGTGTTTCCTCTGAGTCCCAATCTGGCTATAAAAGGGTAGGCTTCCCTTCCTCCTAGTTTCCTAACTGTTCCCCCAAATAAGCAAGTAACTCATTTTTCTTTTGAAAGTTTAAAAGCTAATCATAATGAAAGAAAACAAGACAAGAGAAATTAAAACAAAGGAGAATTACATAGAAAAAATTCTTACAACATGCCTCAAACCGATCTACAGAGTCAACATTATACCAATTAGAATCCATGGTGCATTTTGGGAGAAACTGATTAGTTGATCCTAAAATTTTTAAGGGAATGCCAAGGACACAGGATAGCCAAAACAATCTTGAAAAAGAACAACGCTGAAGAACTCAAACTTCCTGATTTCAAAACTTACAATATGAAACTAGGTAGTCAAAATAATGTGGTACTGGCAGAGGACCAAAATATTAATCAATGGGATAGACTCCAGAAATAAACCCTTATATTTATGGTCACTTAACTGAAGCGTCAATCATTTATTAGAAGAAATAACACTCTTCAATAAATTGTGTTGGGACAACATGCAAAACAATGATGCTGAACCCCCTACCTCACACTACATACAAAAATTAACTGCTAAAGACAGAAACAGGCTCGGTGCCTGTGGCTCAAGCGGCTAAGATGCCAGCCACATACACTTAAGGTGGGGGTTTGCATCCCCAGCCCGGGCCCGCCAAACAACAATGATGGTTGCAACCCAAAAAATGGCCAGGCGTTGTGGCGGGCGCCTGTAGTCCCAGCTACTTGGGAGGCTGAGGCAGGAGACTCGCTTGAGCCCAGGAGTTGGAGGTTGCTTTGAGCTGTAATGGCATGGCACTCTACCCAGGGGGATAGCTTGAGGCTCCGTCTCAAAAAAAAAAAAAAAAAAGACAGAAATAAATGCAAGAACTAAAACTATAAAACTACTGGACAAAACACAGGAGTAAATCCTCATGAGATGGGATTAGGCAATGGTTTATCAGTTATAATATCAGTGCAAAAGGAACAAAGAAAATTTTAATTTCTGGATCTCGCCAAAAAGTAAAAACTTTTGTAACCAGAATACATAAAAACTCTTACTACCAAATAAAAGGACAGCCTAGTTTTTAAAATGAGCCATGGATTTAAATAGAAATCCAAAAATACACAGATATACACATGGCCAATAACCATATGAAAAGATGCGCAAAATAACTAGTTAATAGGGTAATACACATCAAAACCACCAGGTACCACTTCACACCCACTCCACAGTGACAGTAAAGAACAGACATCATCAAGAAAGGAGCTGGAGAAACTAGAACCCTCACACATTGTTAGTGGGCATGTAAAATGGTGCAGCTGCAATGGAAAACAGGCAATTCCTCAAAAAGTTAAACACCAAGTTATCATACAAGAGAACTAGAAATAGAAGTTCACACAATAAAGTGTACATTAACGTTCACAGTAGCATAATGCATAACAGCCAAAAAGTGGAAACAAATGCCCACCAAATGATGACAGGATGAAAAAATTCCACATAATCAGCTATAAGAGTTACCAAGAATTATCAAGTACTGAATGGAAGTATTACAACATCAACCTTGATGACATACTAAAATCAAATACAAAAGGCAATTTATTATATGATTAAATGTCCAGAACAGGCAAACGCATGGAGATAGAAAGTAATGGTTGCCAGGGGCTGAGTTAAGGGGAGAATGGGGACTGACTGCTAACTACATAAGTGTGTTGGGGCGATGATGAAAATGTTCTAAAACTAACTGTGGTAGTGTTTGCACAACCTTGTAAATATGGTAAAGCCCACTGATTTGCACACTTTAATTATGTGACAGCATCTCAGTCACCCAGCTAGTTTTCTTTTTCTTTTTTTTTTTTTTTTTTTTGAGACGGAGCCTCCAGCTGTCCCCTTGGGTAGAGTGCCATGGCATCACGCTCACAGCAACCTCCAACTCCTGGGCTCAAGCGAGTCTCCTGCCTCAGCCTCCCAAGTAGCTGGGACCACAGGCGCCCGCCACAACGCCCGGCTATCTTTTTTGGTTGCAGCCATCATTGTTGTTTGGCGGGCCCGGGCTGGGGATTCGAACCCGCCACCTTGTGTATGTGGCTGGCGCCTTAGCCGCTTGAGCCACAGGCGCCGAGCCAAGGGCTGCCTTCTGAAGGCAGAAGTAGGAGCTTTTCTATTGGGTCTTCAGGGGCATCCGTGGCCCTGAGCTCCAGCAGGGGGGCTGGCTACCTCAGCAGGCTGCTGAAAGCTGGTGGCACTTCCTGACATATCCCCAAGTGCTGAACCAAGGGCACTGGGAATCTGGGTCCCGAGGAGCTCCTGGGATGGAAGTGAGGGGGAGCGAGCAGGGCTTCTGGCTTCCAGACTCTGAAGCTTAGGAAGGAAACAGTGATGGTCCCTATTACCCCTCCTCACAGGAACATCTGGGTGGCTTCCTGACAGACTGCAGAGGCTTTGGAGCAGGCAGGTTTGGCTACTGGTTCCGTCTATCTCGGGCAAGTCTCTGTCTCTGAGCCTCAGGGTCTTAAGAGCTCTTTGTTGTGAAGTGGTTGTGGTTTAATTTGACAAATTCCCAGGACAGCCTGAGCACTCAGTAAATGGTAGCTGCCAGACACGCTGCAGCTGTCTCATTATCATCAGTTTTACTGTCACTCTGGTGGCCTACAGTGGCTGTTCTTAGGAGCAAAGCTGCTGCTGGGCTGGCTCTGGAGAGGTCTGGGGACCTGTGGCTTCACTTCCTCTGGCAGGAAGCACCAGTGTACGCAGCTGCAATTGTCCAAGGGGCAGGGGCGCAGGGCTCCATGGTGGACCCCCAGGGCAATTTGTTCCTCCCACCCCCGTGGTCATCTCTGGTTCTGCGGCCTCCATTCCCAGTGTCCATAACCGGCTGGATGAAGCTAGGAAGCCTGTGCGTCTTCAGAGGTGGGAACCTGCCTCTTCTCCTCCTTTTTTTTTTTTTTCCTTTACCATGACGCCTGTTGCTCATAGGTACAAATCAAACGAAGAGTATGTATATGTGCGAGGCCGCGGCCGAGGGAAATATGTTTGTGAGGAGTGTGGAATTCGCTGCAAGAAGCCCAGCATGCTGAAGAAACACATCCGCACCCACACTGACGTCCGGCCCTATGTGTGCAAGCACTGTCACTTTGCTTTTAAAACCAAAGGTAAGAGACAGTCAGCTGGGGCACTGCCCCTGCCTGCTGCAGGGAGCTCCCCTCTGGGGGTCCCAGAACAGAGCTCAGGGGCCCAGACCTCTCTGCCTGGAGCACCCCCTGCCCACTTCTTGGGTTCCCACCCTACTTGGTGCCCAGTGGCAGAGCAGCTGGCTCCAGACTGGGCTGTGGCACCCATGGCTGCTCCCAGCCATCTTCCTGGATCCTGCACATAGCCCCAACCCGAGGCCACCCTGCTCTGCCCTACCTGCAGCACTCTCACACACAGCCCTGGTTTTGTACCTTCTCTCATCTCCCCTTCCTGTTGCATGCTTCCTGAGCCATTTATCCACTGATCTGAAGAACTCCAGCATCGACACTGGTCACTGCCACTCTTGCATTCAGAAATCCATTCCACTCCGAACCACCACCACACTCGCATGCTCACTGCTCATGCCACAGTCCACCCCACCTCCACCTGCCTCTCCACTCCCCTCAGCCCCTACACTGCCCAGCTTCTCTGCCGCTCTCAGCACAGGGCCAGACTAGCAGCTCTGTCACCCCTGTCCCCAGCCATGCCTCACATAAAGGTCAGGACAGGCTCTGTAGTCACCTGTGAAAGGAAGGGCTGGCCATTGAGGGCATGCATCTCAGAGAGCTGTGACGAGTAAGGGTGGCAGCCTGGTCTACTGCAGCCACGCAGGGCCTGGTGCGGATGAACGAGCTGAGTCCATGATTCTTGGATTGCACTCTTCCCTGCAGGGCAGACAAAGAGGGTGCTCACTGCAGACTGGGGTGCCTCAGAGGGAGGCCCAGGGCTCTTGGCACCTCTGGTGGCTTCAACCTCCTATGCGTTGCAGATTCCTGGTTCAGGGTCTGGACACAAGGGTCCTATCTTCTCCTTTGAGCAAGTTGGGGGCCTCCTCCCAGCCACATGGGAGCCATGTGGTTTCTCGGGGATGAAACTTGTGGGAAGCCTTTGGCTTTGCCATTTGTTGGCTTTTCTTCCATTGGTAAAGCTGCTTCCGGTGACAGTGTGGGCAGCCACTTTGGAGAGGGCCTCCAGCCTTCCTCACTTCCTTTGTGTTCCTGTTGCCTCTCTGCACAAGGTCAAAGGCCAGGTCATCATCCCCTGGCTCAGCGGCCTCTTCTCTGACCAAGTTCCTGTTCCTGGTCTCCTGACTGCATGGACAGACACCTACCCTCTGTCCTCTTGCCATCATCCTCCTCAAGTTGAACTCAGATTTTCCTGCAAGGTTTTGATTTAGATGGAGGTGCCTATCCTCCCACTTCCTTTCTCTGATCCTCTCTCTCTTAGTGCCTCATAAACACTGTCCCAGAAGGTGCCCAGAGAGACCAGATGGGCCTGCAGCCCTCTCCGTGCCCCATGGGTACATCAAAGTCACCCTCCACCCCTTGATCCCTGCCATGCCCCACCTCCTATGGCCTTAAGGCAGCTGCTTGTGATTTTATAGAAAAGAGAGATGGAAATTGGCTATTTAAATAAGTCTTGAATTCTGAAAGTAGAAAACTTTCCCCTTGAAGGTGAAGAAAGTGATCACAGAATGATGGTGAATGCTAGAACCCCAGGGGCTTGAACTCATAGACACATCCCACCATCTTCCTCTCTGGGAATATTTGTCCTCTCCCCTCTCTGGACAGGATGGCAAGAAGCTACAATCAGAGTGGGTCACAACTGCTGTTCCCAATCCAGTATATGTCCGTGGACCACACTGTCTCACCCTGAGGAGCCCCGAAAGCCTCCCAGCCCAGGCCAAGCAGGGCACACCTGTGCCCAGCACACCACCAGGGCTATGCACTGCCCTGGGAGCCATCACTGACATACGAGACTGGAAAAACCCATCTTGACTGAGTTCCCAACCCAAGTAATCTCCCAGGGGCAACCCGCTCGACTCCCTCTGCCTTGCCCATGTTGCCAGGTCTAAGAGAGGCCTGTGACCTTAACAGGGCTTCCACCTTCCAGGATATGCCTTCACTGGAAGCCATGCCAAGCCTGTCTGCAGTCCCTTCCTGGGTCTCTCTGAGCCAGCACAGAGCCCTGGAGGGGCCCAAGGGCATGATCTGAACAGAGGGGCTACAGACTTTTTGCATTTCCAGGGCTGTGAAGCATCCCCTGAGAGCACATCCATAGGGTATGCTTTCAACAAGTGACCACGGTGTGTGCTGAGCGCTTCCTCACATGTGTGTAGTGTGAGGACAGAAGCCTTCCAGAGGCAAAGCAAGGGTTGGGTGGGAAATGGCAGAGTCTCAAACTGACCAGCAGAGCAAGGACCGTGTTAGAGTGGTGGCAGATGGAAGCAGAGAAAGCTCACTCTTCATGATGGGTGTGGGGAGAGAAGACAAGGAGCTCCTGTCTGTCCCCGTGGTCAGGTGTCTCTGCAGAGTGCTGGGTCCTATCAGTCACAGCTCAGACAGATGGCCCCTCCTATTGGGCCAACTGCCTCCCCATCAGGTGGTCCTTGGTCCTGGACCCTCCCAGCACCACCACCCAGCTGCGCCTGTGCCTGGGAGCCCTTCCTGTCTGTCTCTGTCTGCCGTCTGTGTCTCGTCTCTATGTCAGACGTCGTGGCAGCAGTTCAGGCCTCTGGGAGCCAGCTGAGCTGCGTGTGGGGGTGGGGCCAGGAGAGGCCTGCAGTGGCCCTGTGGAGGCCAGAGGTCCCGTTTCCTCTTCTCAGATGGTTCCCAGAGGCCAGTGGGATAGCTGTACTATGTCCAGGCCCTTGCGCCGAACAGCTCAGGGGACAGAGATGGCAGCTGTGGACAGACTTCATGCCCACCAGGCTGGCAGGGGCGGGGGCAGGGCCATTGGTCAAAGCTGAAGGAGGCAGAAAAGGGCAGGGGGCAACCCTCTTAGTGGGGCTTCTGCCTCCTTCAGACGCCTGTCACTCCCCACCTGCTTGCCTCTCCCCCTCCATCTGGGGATGTCAGGCTTTCAGTGGGTGCTGGAGGACTGTGGGGAGCTGTGGACTCTGCCAGAGAAGCCGAGGCTCTGCCCCTTGACAGGGAGGTGGTCTCCGGGCACCCGTATCCATTTGGTGTACCTCCTGCAATTCAAAGAGGAGACAGGCCCAGAGAGGGGCATTGCAGAAGGTGGACAACACTCAGGATGGCTTATCCAGCATTCACTCCTGTGACCCACAGTCACGTCCAATTCCCTGCCTCCTCCCTGTAGCCTCCTTGGTGGGGACAGAGGAGAGGCAGGCCTTTGTGGGGCCCTGGTGCCTTCTCCTGAGAGGCTCTGAGGCCTAGACCAAGAGGCAAAACCATTTCACCACAAGCATCATCTTAGCATCTCTCCTCCATACCCAGCATGGTGTGTGGCAGAGTCCCCGGTTCTCAATAGAGAGTGATTGCCATGATGGGGGGTGGGGGAGTCTGTTCTCTGCCAGTCACACTCTGCTGCCATCTGTATGCGCCACCTCATCAACTCCTCCCACATCCCACAAGGTAGGTGTTACTTCATAGCCGCAGAAACCGGTGTTCAAAAGGTGAAAGAATTTGCCCAAGAGCCCATAGATAGCCAGTGGCAGGAGCCCAGCCAAACCCAAGGCCACCAAGCTCCAAAACCATCTGGGTTCCGTTCTGCCACCTCATGGGGTGAGCAAGGACCCCAGCGTCCTGAGGCCTGGTTCCAGAAGGCACACTCTGTCTAACCAGCCCTGTGACTTTGGGCCAGCTAGTTCTCTGCATTTGTTATAGGAGCCCTGCCAGCACCTGAGACAGCCAGTGGCACTGCCTAACGGTGTAACCAGCACCTGGGTCCTGAGTGAGATCAGAAGCAGGGAAAAGCCCGCCTGGTGGGGGTTGAGTTACTTGGGCTGTGAGGTGCCTTCCGGCACTTGATTTCTGAGATAAGAGGAGCATTTCCCACACGTGGCTATTGCATACCTGACATCTAACTTGGCCAGATATAGACCAAAGGCAGAACACGTACACCAAGCAGTGCTTATAGTCCCCTGTGGCCTGAGGTAGTCAGGGGAGGTGGGCCTGGTTCTAGAACCTTAGGACAGTTGGTATCTCTGACTCATGGAAAAAAGGAGGGGTACAGTTCCTCTCCCATCCCTGCTACTCTTGCCTCAGACACCTAAGAGAATCCCAGCTATGGCTCCCCATTGACATCTTAGCAACACTCCAAAGTTTCCCTAAAATTCAAGAATGATTAAGAAGCACCCTTTGGTTCATCCAGGGGCTCTCTCCCTGTTCACCTTTTCATCCATCCATCTCTCCTACCCGCTCATGGAATAGTCTTCCTGTTCATTTATGCTTCCATCTGCCTTCTCATCCTATCCTCATTCGCTCCTCTTGCTCTCCCATTTGTCCTCCCACCCATCCATCTTGCCACCTAACTTCCCATTCTTCTCTTCTCCTGTGCATTTACATATGCCCGCATCCATTCATCCATCCCACCAACCATTCTTCCACTCATCCAGGACTGCATCCTCCCATCCAGCTCTCATCCTCCCTTCTTCTTATTGGCCCATTTCCATCCATCTTTCTGTTTCTTTTCTTCATCTGCTCCTCTAACCCCAACTGTCCATTTATCTTATCTACTCATCTAATGGCCCATCCCTCTCTCTATCTACCTCCTGTTCTTCCATCTCTCTATATTTCCTCTGTTCGTGTATCTATCCATCCATCCACTAGTCTCTCTGTACCTCCATTCCAGGAGGCTTACCTCTTTCCATTTTTCTCTCTGTCCATTCAAATTTACCAATTAATAAGATTAATAAGACAGAACATTTGACTCAGAGAACTTATGATTTAGCTTGTGAACGACCATATGGAAATACAGACATCCCGGAGCGGCAGTGAGCACATCACAGTTTGGGAGCGGGCCCAAAGGAACATTCTGGACATGTGGCCTGTGTTCTCCTGGGGCAGACTGGGATGCTCTGCCTCTTTCTTTCCAGAATATTCCTGTCCACAGGGCTTTGTTGCCTGTGCCATGCTATATACATGTGGGGAATGGAAGCTATTGTTAGTGTTCCCCTAATTCCCAGAGCTCCTTCCCCTGCCCGCCAGCCTATGGGGCTGGACCCATAACTGGAGCAGAGCTGACTCCCCTCCAAGGCTTTGTAGGCATGGAACAGGGTAGGGCCATACTTGGGTCTTCCTTGACTCAGCCTAGTCCTGTGTCCTCACTGTACATTGGCCTAGGGAAACTAAAGCCCAGGAAGCAACTTCGCTAAGGAAATAAGGCTTGGGCCCCCAGCCTGTGGCTCTGAGGTCCCTGGCCAGTCGATGTCCCTCCTCTCAGCTTCTGACCCCTCTCCATTCTCAGTATTTTTGTCCTGGTTCCTCTTCCAGACCCTAAGATTCTGCCCTGTGAGCTGTTCTAGGAGTGTGGCCACCTGCCATGCTAGTCAGTGGGAGCTCCCATGGCATCCCAGCACCTGAGATAGTCCAGAATTCTGTCTGAAGAGTGTCATCAGCTCTGTGCCCAGCCTTAGATCAGAAGCAGAAAAAACCTATTGCAATTGAGTTGTCTTTTAATTTCTTTTTTGTTTGTTTTTTAACCAGCATCTCACCTCCTCATTATACCCTCTGTCCCTCATAACCCCTTGCCTACCCACCCCCAGCTCACATGTACCGCCTTGAATAGCAGCTGTGGCTGCACATCTCGGCCAGGGCTGAGGATGCCCTGGCCCCTGCTCAGCCTCTGCAGCTGGCAGGCCCTCCACTGATCTGAAAAGCCATGGTCTGCCAGCCAGGTGCTGCCTCCATGAGCCCGGGCCCACCCTGGCCTCCTGCCCTATGACAGAGCCTAAGTCTCTTCTCATTTCTTTTCAGGGAATCTGACTAAGCACATGAAGTCGAAGGCCCACAGCAAAAAGTGCCAAGAGACAGGGGTGCTGGAGGAGCTGGAAGCCGAAGAAGGTAACGAACTGCCATCCTCCTCCTTCACCCTCTTCCTTCCTCCCCATTTGCCTGCCCTCCTCCACCTTTCCTCCCTGTCCACCTTCCTTTCTGTCCTCCTCTCCTCTTTTCCCCTTCTCTCTTTCCTTCCCATGTCCTTTCCCCCAGTTCTCCAGCTACCCGGAGACAAGGTTAAATTCAGCAAGATGCCTTCCATCTCAGCACGTGCTTGTGGTCATGGCTACCGTGCATTATGGTCTGTCTAGCCCCATGGGTGCTCAATAAATGTTTACCGATTAAATGAACAAATCAATTCTTACAGTCCATGTTAGTTGAGCACCTGTTGTCAGGCATGTTCTAAGTGTGTGCCCTGAAATATCTCAGCAAACTGTCATGATAGTGTTGTGATGTTATGTACTCTTGTACATAAATCACCTTTACATGTGGCACCCACACTTGTGCCACACACTCAGGCATGAGCCTGACCCAGGGGCCTTTTGGGGTTAGGAGGATTTCAAGAGAGCTAAAACCAGATCTGACAGTTCCTTGTCTCATCTCAATCCCATCCTACTGCCACACTCCAGCCAGGATCATCCATCTATCCTAGCAGGCATATTAGAGCCAGTCTCTGAAGATGCAGGACAGGAGATGAGTCAAAGGCAGTGGGTCTGGCAGAGCGTTGTCCAGCCTCAGCATGCAGGCAGGAGGCCAGAGGGGCCTTGGCAGTGGACAGCAGGCCCTCCAACAGGAGGAGGCTGGAGGCCTTCCTTTAGCATCAGGCAAACCTTTGGCCACAAATTTCCCCAAAATCACTATCGGGACTTAAGAGGAGTGCATGTATGTCTGCGTGTGTCTGGATTTTTGTTTGTTTGATTTTTCTGATTAGGGGATGCATTTGCAGTCTTACAAAAGAGTTAAATCATTATTGCCTTTCAGGTGGAATAAATCACCTTTACATAACAGAATGCAATGAACGTGGAATTGTTGCCCAAACCTAGACATGGGTTTACCATGCCCCAAGAAAGCACATGGGGCCATTTACAGACGTCCATCACTGAGTTCTCCTAACAGGTGGTAGAAACTGGTGCTGCCCCATTTTAAGCAGAGGAAAGTAAAGCTCAGACAGGTAAAGGCAGGTACCCAGATCACACAAAAGCTCCAGGCCTCCCCACTGCCTAGTGAGCTGGTCCAGGAGCCTAAGCTCAACCCAGAGCTCTCCCTGGGTGGTCCCTGTCCCCCTCTCAGCCTCATTTTCCCAGGGAGGCAAACAAGGATGACCACCTTTTGCAAGGATGAAATCCATGCGCATTCATTGCGGAAGTAATTGCAGAGCACTAGCTCCTTTCCAGGCTGTGTGCAAGGTGCTGGGAACTCAGCCGTGAATAACACACCGCTCCTGTCCTCAGGAAGCCTACATCCCAGAAGTGTCCCCCAGTGAACAAATGCGGGACAGCAGGGACGATGGGTATGAAGCAAAAAGTAAAGGCTGGGCGTGTAGGGATGGCAGGTGGTGTGAGCAGAGAACTTGGGTGAAGCCCGGGCTCCGTAGCCGGCAAGGTCTGGGAAGAGCGCGCGCCCCGCACAGGGAGCAGCGGGCCCGGGGCCTGGAGAGCGTCAGCGCTCGGTCCGCGTGGCTGCAGTCGGCCCAGCGCGGGGCCACGAGGGGCGCGGGAGCACATAGCTGTCCTCCTGGCGTGCGCGGCGCGCAGGCGAGGCAGCCACCAGGGCCGGGCGCACGTCAGGGCTGAGGGGTGATCGGGCTCCCACTGGTTCTGGAGGAAGCGCTCACAGGCGTTGGAGGTGCACGGCGAAGTGGAGATGGGAGTGATTGGTAGAAAAAGAGCTAGGCGGCTCGGCGCCTATAGCTCAACCGGCTAAGGCGCCAGCCACGTACACCTAAGGTGGCGGGTTCGAATCCCCAGCCCGGACCTGCCAAACAACAATGACGGCTGCAACCAAAAAATAGCCGGGCGTTGTGGCGGGCGCCTGT
>CAUYTI010150993.1:0-10738 GCA_963575145.1 Galago senegalensis | reverse complement strand
CGCCTCCCAAGTAGCTGAGACCACAGGCGCCCGCCACAACGCCCAGCTATTTTTTTTTGGTTGCAGCCGTCATTGTTGTTTGGCGAGTCCGGGCTGGGGATTCGAACCCGCCACCTTAGGTGTACGTGGCTGGCGCCTTAGTCGGTTGAGCTATAGGCGCCAAGCCTAGATATGAGTTTTTATTGGTAACCCACAATATTTTCAGCAATAATATTGTGTAACAAAGGAAACATTTCCAAACATCCATCATTAGAATTTTCTTTGTATAACACTTTAAAAAAAAAACACTACTTTCTTAGACACCGTTAAAACACCACCATCTTGGCTGGGCATGGTGGCTAATACCTGTGATCTCAGGACTTGGGAGGTTAAGGCCAGGAATTTGAGACCAGCCTGCGCAACACAGTGATACTCTTGTCTCTACAAAAAAAAAAAAAAAAGAAGAAGAAGAAGAAGAAAGAAAGAAAAGTTAAAAAACAATTCTAGATATGGTGGTGTACACCTACTGTCCTGGCTAATTAGGTGGCTGAGAGGCCAGGGGATCACTTGAGCCCAGGCTGCAGTAAGCTGTGATAATGCCACTGCACTCTAGACCAGGCAGCAGAGTGAAACCCTGTCTTACAAACAAAAATAAAAAACCCATACCATCTTTACCATGAAGGGAGTTAGAGATAGAGTAAGTGTATAGTGGGGAGGTTTTTTTTGGTTTTTAATATCTGCCATGTACCTGTGTAGCATACTGTTGACAGCCACATGTTGTCATAGAAGAGGTCAACAAATGTAGAATATTTATCTTTTTTGTAGAAAGAAAATAGATAACTCATACTTAAAATTGACAATTGTTTAAGGTACTTTGCTACAAGATAACTGTCAAATTTCTATATGGTGCAAAAGACTCTAGGGATTCCTCTCAGTCTCATTACTAAATCTTGAAAGAAATTTTTATTTAAGATCAGTTTGTAAAGCTTTTTATCATATGCTACATCACATGTACAGAAAAGTACATTGTATATGTACAATTTAGGAAATAAGTTGAAGAAGTAGCAGCCCCCCAGAAATTCTCCATGGGTCCTTCAGCAAACATATCCCCCTTCCTCTCTGGAGGTGACCACTGTCTTGACTATATTATAGTTTATTGTCTGTAGATCCTTAAATGTTGAATTCATTTGGGGCCTCATGTTGTCAGTAAAGGGTGGAGATGGATTTACAAGCCAAAAATCCTTAAGGAATTTGAGGAGTAAAACCTAGAAAAGGTGTTAGGTAGTGGTAATGTTTTTCTGTTTATAAGAAATGTATTAAATAAAAATATGAGGCTTGACTCACATTTGAAATATTTTATAAATTCTGCTTAATATTAAAAGCATTTTTTCTGTGGCATGACCATAAATATTTATAAGGAAAAACAAATGTAACTTCTTTATTTTCAGTGTGGCACAGATGAACTACATTTCAAATGAGAAATAACATTGATAGGAAGCAGCCATGTGAAACTATGTTCAAAAAACGAACGCCCAAGTTTCAGGTCTTTTTCTGAACATTGTTCTTTGTGCAGCATTGTTCATTTTTAAAAGTATTTTCAAATTCAACTAAAGTTCAGTCTAGAAATATAATTTATATTTTTACTTTCTCAAATGAAGCTTTAAGCATATGTTTCTAATAATTCAGTGAAAATATGCTGAGTTATGTATTTTTAAAGAGCATCTGTTTTGAAAAGATTCCAAAATATTTGTTTGAACAGGCGCTCAGCATCTCGATGAAAACTGTTGGAAAAGAAAAGCTTTCAGAGTCGTTCTGCCCTCTGAGTAGTCAAGCCAACTAAACTGGTACAGTTAACACTTCTGTAAGAAGCCAGGAGCCAAGAAACTTAGCACTTCCTGACTGCTTTTCAGCAAGCACGCCTTCAAACCAACTTAGTGGTTAATGTTAATATTATTGAATTTTCAGAGTACAAAGCTACAAGTAGAATATCTACATCTCTTTCTATCAAGTAACCCATGGTCAACTTCAATTTCTGCTTTACACTGGCACTAAAGCTACCATTCTTTCCTAAATTTTATGGGGCATCCTTCTCGCAAAGCAAGAAGGGAATGCGCTATAGAGTGAGACCACAGGTATGATTAAAATATCTGCCAGATAGAAATATTTTTGCATTGCTTTTTAGTGGATAGTAGAGACCATGATGTAAGTTATATGAGACATCATAATGTTTGGGGACGATTGGTAGTAATATCAGGCTCCCAAATTTGTAAGTGGGAGTTGTTTATTCAGCTTCTGACCCATTCATTTTCCTTATATCCCCTTCAAGTTTATTGACACCACTTAATTCATTTAACAGTGATATGCTTAGTATCTTAGTTTGTTTTGTGCTGCTGTAACAGAATAGCTGAGAATGGGTAATTTATAAACCGAGATCTATAGTTCTGAAGACTGAGAAGTCTAAAGTCTAGGGGCCCACATCTGGCTCGGCCCTTCTTGCTCATCATCCCATGATGGAAGGCAGAAGAGCAAAAGAGCACACAAATGTAGAGTGGGAAGAGCGGGGGCTGAATTCATCTTTTTACCAGGAACTGCTTCTGTGATAACTAGCCTACCCCTGCAGTGATGACATTAATTCGCTCCTGAGAGCAAAGCCCTCAGGACCTACTTACCACTGAAAGGTCCTACCTCTCAATAGTGTTGCATTGGGGATTAAGTTTCCAACACGTGGACTTTGGGGGACACATTCAAACCATAGCTGTTAGTATATGAAATATACCATGTTGAGCTCAATCCACATATTGGCTCTAGCAAGTATTCTACTTGCAAATTCATTGGATTTTACATAGTACCTCCCATATTTAGGTGCTATGGTAGAGAGAGAATTAAAGATTCAAAGATTCTGTATGCTAACTAGAAATTTAAGACTCAAATCTATACTGCCATTTCTCAAATATCACAGAATTAGTTAGAAAAATAGCATAAAATAAATTTTCAGTCACTTGGTTTTTCAAGTGCTTCCCACAAGATTAAGGATAACAGTGTCTCCCGAAATTATTACCATACCTTAATAAATTTTATGCTTCTTTCAGAACCAAAAGTGTAGAGGAGTTATTTGGATCTGTGTATAACCTGAAATGACAAATGATATGCCATTTGGGCCACAGTGTCATGGATGGCTTCAGGGGCTCAAAGGATCAACACAGGAGTGCAGTCTTTTCATACAAGTCTGCCAGATCTTTCTGTTTTGGATAGAATGTTTCTGGGAGCTTAGAAAGAACATGAGGGAGTTTCAGAAAGGAACAGAAAATGCTGATGACTGGAAAGGATGATTGAATACAAAAATCTGCAGTTGATTAGGACATAGTCATGGAAAGGAAGCATACACATAAATAATAGGGTATGTTACTAAAATCCACAGAAAAATAAAATGAGGCAAACTGTCTCTAGTGTCCTGATGTTCCATTTGACACTACTTTGAATAAGTCTCATAAGAGAGATGGTTGAGATTACCAATACTTAAAACATGAACCAAGAAATAAGAATTCTATTTATCCTAGCAAGTAACGTTGACCCATAGGGAAGGAGTAGAGGTTCTTCTGTACAGGGACATTTTAGTCTCTGCTTTCTCTGATTTAGTGCCAAAAGCTTTTTTGAAAGACTATTCCAAGCTGTCTGAGTTTCGCTGTTGGAAAGCAATAGCTGCTGTATTTCTTTTTAATAACTAATTTAAGCTCTTTCTGCTATGTCTCCTCTATTTCTTAAGATTAAAAAAGGGTGTTTAAAGTAAAACCATTATGAGATAAAAGCTTTATTCTGTGACCAGGATAATACTTCTTTTATGACATTTTTCTTTCTCCACCAAAAGTGAGACGTGAATGCCTTGCCTTTGTGCATATCATTTCTAATGGAGGACAAGAAGTCATTTTCTTCAAAGGCTGATTTCCAGAATTTTTGGCTGAACACTTTTTGTCAAGTGTATATTCCCTTCTCTAGGCCTTTCTATATAGAGCCCACAAACATCGTCAATGTGAATAATGTCATTCAGAGGGTTAGCGACCAGGCGTCTGCCCTGAACAAGAGAATTCATTACTACAGCCGGCTCACCACTCCTGCAGACAAGGCACTGGTAAGAGGCAAAGCATTACTAATTGTCTAAAGTTAAGTTGAAATGAATAGTGAACAACATAAGCCTGGGCAGCTCCCAGGGAATGAACTTTTTGCTGTCTGTATTCCAAGGACAGCATCATCCAAAGTCAAAGATAGTAATTAATACATGCCCTGCATCTCAGGCTGGCTCATTCTTACATGGCCTGGCATGGATTTGAAATAATCTTTCAGCGTTAACAACAGGCTAGAGGTTTTTTTGGATTAAATTCTGCTAATTTCCAATCCTAAGAACTTTGAGGAGAATAAAGTACTTTCAATGTGGCAGTTTAGGGTATTGATTAATAACAGATTTTAGCACGTCTGTTTGATTTTTAACTTTGAAGCTATAAGAGAAAGTTTTTAAAAAATTTCTTTAAGAGTGAGAAACAGAAATGTGTACATATATAAATATAATATTTTCTTTTTTTAATATCAGATTAATGTGCAGGTACAATGAGGTTGCAGTGTTTGCATTTGTTAGGTAGAGTCCCTGTTGTAGTCCCCACAAATGTATTATATTCTTAATTGGCATCATCTTTTTCTTGATCAAAGATGGAGACAAAGGACTACCTACTATGGCATGCTGTGCTTCATTTTGTTTTGTAATTGCAAATACAAAAAATTGTATTTACAATTGTAAATACAAAAAGTATTCTTAAGGAAGAGGTTAATATAATAATCAGGTTGAAAGCTAGATGTGTTGACCCTTGGCCTTCTAAAATCTGTATTGCTATTTTAGAATCAGAAATATCTAAGTAATTTGGTTGCTTATAAAAGCTATCACATATAAGATATTCAGAAACTTGAAAGCTTTAAAAATGGGAACATTCTGAGAGAAAAAATACGATTTTTAAAAACAGTATTAGTAGTAAGAAGAAAGGAACATTAGATATTCTTTAGATATTTTTACTAAGGGACAAGTTCTGGGCATCACTTGAACATAGCTATCTCATTTAATCTTCGCAATAGCCCTGAAATAAATGTTAAGATCCCCTTTACATGACCAAAGTAGGGATTTCCAAAATGTTTTAAGTGGGATAACTTTTTCCCCAATTCTTTGTGGCATTTTTTCCGTATAGGCTTTTATGCTAGCAATTGCGGTAAAGTTTTAGTTCCATAACAGAATTATCTAAGCCTCCTGGGAAATAGAGGGAATCCAGTATTTCAGAGTCTAGTTCAGACCTTCTACAGGCTCTGCTCTTGGAAGCAAACTTCAAAGATACCAGCTGGGCAAGTCTACACCTGAACATACATTGTTTGTGTGGCAATTAAGTTAGCATTGTTCACCAAGTTTAATCATTTTTGTTAACCAACACTAAGGTGACTCTACTAAATAAAATTATACAAACCGTGTTCTAAAATTACCTATGTGATATAACCATTTTGATTATGGATTTATACTCATTTTTTGAGAAACTCAGAATTATTTTTCCTAAAAGATTGTTTAAAAGCAGTCAATATGAAAACATAGGCCTTTGTGGAGTATTTACAGAGTTAATTAAACCTTTTTATTTATAAACAGTTTCCCATTTACATTAACATTTTCATTCTAAAATGGGGAAGGAAAGAAAATTATTTAGCTAGATCCCTGATAATAAAAGTATGGCCTGCACAGGCAAGCAGTATAGGCATCTCTGAGAGCTAAAAATGCAGTCTCAGGCCTCTCTATAGACGGAATCAAAATCGTCATCAAGATTCCTACGTGGGGATCGGTGCCCATAGCACAGTGGTTATGACATTGGCCACATGCACTGAGGCTGGCAGGTTCAAACCCAGCCCAGGTCAGCCAAACAACAATGACAACTACAAAAAAAAAAAATAGCTGGGCGTTGTATCAGGCACCTGTAGTCCCAGGTACTTGGGAGGCTGAGGCAAAAGAATCACTTAAACCCAAGAGGTTGAGGTTGCCGTGAGCTGTGACACTACGGCACTCTACTGAGGGGACATAGTGAGTGTACGCTGTCTCAAAAAAAATAAAAAAGATTCTTATGTGATTCAAGTTCAAAAAGTACTGCTCTGGACTACTGCTAGAGTGGAATCCAATCCTCCAGTTTTTCTGTATCTCCTAAGAATTCACCACTTCTTTTTGAGACAGGATCTCACTCTGTCATTTGGGCTACAGTACAATGGCATCATTATAGCTCATTGCAACCTCAAGCTCCTGGGTTCAAGCGATCCTTCTGCCTCAGCTTCCCAAGTAACTGGGACTACAGGTGTACACCACCATGCCCGGATAATTTTCCTATGTTTTGTAGAAGTGAAGTCTATGTTCTTCACGCTGGTCTCAAACTCACAGCCTCAAGTGATCCTTCTGCTTCAGCCTACCAACGTGCTAGGATTACAAGCTAGAGCCACTGTGCATGGCCCCACTTCTTATCCTGCCTCATATGACTTTCAACTTTCACTTTTTCTAAATTCGCTTTGCTAGCTGTATTGGGTTTTCTCCTGCCTGATATAGACGTAGTTGTGTCCTTTTTTTCTTTTTACGCCATGGCAGAAAAGAACACAATCCAGGCCCAAGAGAACTGAGAGTAAAGAGAAGGTAGCAGCCCCATTTCCATCTATGCCTATGTGTCTCTAGGAAATAGTTGTTTCCAAAGCCACACCATGCATGGCATTCAAGACTTTTTTTTTTTTGCCTATCAGACACCACCAGTTGTATGCATATAAAGGGGAGGACTTTTTCTTTTTGTGCCACTTCATGTCCTGTCTTCCTACTGAAGCCTAATGTTCCATCTCTTCCATGAAGCCTTCTACAGCTGTCCCCATTATTCCTGTTTTTTTGTCATTCCTGATACACAGTTTGCTCCACAGTTAAACACTTGGTTTTTATTCTGTTTTCTAGCCTTATACAATTGCTTCAGGTGTCCTTCAACTGGAATGTAAGCTTCTCAAAGTTAGAATCTGTATATTGAACACTACACCTAGTACAAAGGTAGAGTCTTTATCTTGAACACTAAACCCAGCACAAAGTTGTAGATTTACATACATGGTACTAAATATAAAAGATTGTTGATTTATACTTGTTTATGTCTTTAAGGATTACCTCCTCTCAACTGTTTTTAAGGGAGATGGGAAGAAGTTTAATTAGAAAACTGTGTGTTCCCCTCCCAAATAGGAAGATAGAAATGTATGGGTGTGAAGTGGAAGCTGTGTGTATAAGAAACTTATCTATTCAATCATTCTCTTTCGGAGTTTTTTGGTGTTTTTTATTTTTTTTTTTTTTTGAGACAGAGCCCCAAGCTATCCCCCTGGGTAGAGTGCTATGGTATGGAGCTCACAGCAACCTCCAACTCCTGGGCTCAGGCGAGTCTCTTGCTTCAGCCTCCCAAGTAGCTGGGACCACAGGTGCCCGCCACAACACCTGGCTATTTTTTGGTTGCAGCCATCATTGTTTTTTGGCAGGCCTGGGCTGGATTCGAACCTGCCGCCTTAGGTGTATGTGGCTGGCGCCCACAGGTGCCGAGCTTCTCTTTGGGTTTTGTGTCCAACCTGTGTCTATTGGCTCCTTTCTTTTTGCTTACATACTTAAGTCTTTCATCTTTAAAAATCCTTGTTTTGACTTTCCCTTACGCCATGTTAGCTCATTTCATTCTTCTGCTACCACAGGATTTTTGTAAATTGTGTGTTATTTCTTTCTTACCTCATGTCGGAGTTCAGTTACCACTTGGTTCTTGAAATTGCCCTCCCTTCAGGCCAGACTCTCTTCCATCTAGATTTCCTTAATCTGTTTCTGCTGGCTTTACTTCCTCCTATCTTTGTGAAAATGAAGAGAAAAACATTTTGACAGTTAAAAATCTAATAATTTTATTTTAGATGGACAGTTTATTGTGTTTATAACCTAAACTCTTGCTTATTTCGATTTTCTACTACATTTGGAAAAGAATTTTTTAATTCACTAATCAGGAATGTGTACTATTTGTTTATGTTATTTAAAAATGTGTCTAGAGACACATTAGCTATTCCAATGTATACAAAATACCTATTTTCACATTAACTGCTTCTAACACCTCTCGGTTTCTTTTTGCCAGCTTGCCCCAGACCATGTAGTTCCACCTCCAGGAGAGTGCTATGTGTATAGTCCATTGGGTTCTGCTTATAAACTTCAAAGTTACACTGAAGGATATGGTAAAAACACCAGTTTAGTAACCATGTGAGTAAAACTTCTTTGGGGAGCATGATATAAACTGTATGTGAATGAATGAAAATCGCTAAGTATTTTAATTTTTGTTTTATATTAAAATATTTGAAGGTTCAAACTCCGTATTTTTATTGCTATTACTCTGTGTTTTCAGTTTTATGATTTGGAATACCATGATGGGAACATCTATACTAAGTATTCCTTGGGGCATAAAACAGGTAATATAATTTTTCAGCACACTTTTTGCTTAAAATTTTTCTCTTTATGTCATAAGTTTTAATAGAGGTTATTATAAATAGAGGTTGTAATAGAGGTTTTAATAAATCTACATAAAATTTGTTAAAGAAAATTGATGAATTATGTTTAGTTTTTCACTGAGTTGTCAGGCTTTTCTCATAACTGTTTAGGGTAACATGGTTGCGTATAAATTTATGCTTACATGATGATATATGCTCTTCTATATTTTTATTTTTAAACAGGCTGGATTTACTACTGGAATGTGTGTCATCACACTGATGGGCTTTTTAACACTTTATTGCTGCTACAGAGTAGTGAAATCACGGAGTATGATATGTAAGAATTTAACACAGTAAAAGTAGATTATGGATATTAATAAGCATTTCCAGGCGGTGCCTGTGGCTCAAAGGAGTAGCGCTCTGGCCCCATATGCCGGAGATGGCGGGTCCAAACCCAGCCCTGGCCAAAAACTGCCAAAAAAAATAAATAAATAAGCATTTCCCCTTGAGGCAGATCACTAATGTCTATGTGCCACATGTGTGTCATCTGTACACTTTGTACCTGAAGCTTCACTTCTCTAATTCACAGTTTTCAGCTGAGCTCAGCTGCCTTTGATATTCAGAGAGATGGATGGGGTGTTACAGAATGCATTCACTTTGGTGCAAATTTCTTCATAAGAATAACGCAGATATGCCAAATATTAAGCAATGTTTTCTGTCCCTTACTGAATGGTTTGTCTAACCTTGGTTTATCACTTGCTTTCATTAATTATAAGAAGTTATAATCTATTTCTCAGATTATCTATATTATTCCATTGATCTATATTTTTATGCATTTTTCTATAATGTTTTAATGGCTATTATCACACAATATGTTATAGTATCTTTCTTTCTTTTATCTTTTGTCTAGCTTCACTGGATACAACTATGTGGGAATATCCAGATGTCTGCAGATATTATTTTGGCTCCTTTGGGCAATGGTCAAGTCTCCTTTTCTCCCTGGTGTCTCTGATTGGAGCAATGATAGTTTATTGGGTGCTTATGTCTAATTTCCTTTTTAATACTGGAAAGTTTCTTTTTAGTAAGTATTCATATCATATACTTAAGCATAGTTCCTTTCAAGTACAATTACTACTGTAATATTTTAGTTCCAGCCTCAAATTCTAAAACTTGGGATAAAGTAAGAAGTAATATATGTAATTCTGGGAAATAGATATATTTTATTCAGTTTTTTTTTTTATGGTTGTGATCTCAAATAACATGTGTGTATCATGGTCATTTCCAAACATTAATTTTTAAATGAATAATATTCCTTCAGCGTACTAATATAAAATATTTATATAACCCAGCAGATTTGTTAAGTATTGTTTCAGTCTTCACCACAGAATTTTAGTATAACTGATAAGTTTGTGAAGGCCATTGGTGTTTGTCGTTAAAGAATTTTATATGTAGAACCACTGCATCTGCCCCACTTTAGTAATTTAAAGACATCCCTGGCTCTTGTTTTCTTAGGAATTTTTACTAATGTGAAAATTTTATCAAGTAATTATATCTTTTGAGATAATCAAGAGATTTGATTAAATTTCCTGTTTAGGCTGAGTATGGTAGCTCACTCCTATAATTCCCAACACTTTGGGAGGCCAAGGCAGGATGATTACTTGAGGTCAGGAGTTCAAGACCAGTCTGGGCAACGTAGCAAGATCTCCACCTCTACAAAAAAAATTTTTTTTAATTAGCTGGGCCTAGTTGCATGCATTGTTTGGTGACCGGTCCCAACTACTGAGACTGAGGCACTTGAGCCCAGGAGTTTGAGACTACAGCAAGCTGTGATCAGGGCCACTGAACTCTAGCCCTGGTAACAGAGTGAAACCCTATCAAAAAAAAAAAAAAAAAGAGGGAGAGGAATTTCTTCTTTAAATGTTAATGTGATGAACTATTTTATAACATTTAAGGTATTTTTATATTCTGGGGTAAACCTAATTGATTAGTCTTAATGTACATATTTTTAACTCCTTACTACTAGATTGAGTTTGCTTTTTTGCAGGGTCAGGAACTAATAATATTTTATTTAGAACTTTTGCTTCTTTTCTTTTCTTTTTTTTTTTTTTTTTTTGAGACAGAGCCTCAAGCTGTCCCCCTGGGTAGAGTGTCGTGGCATCACAGCTCACAGCAACCTCCAACTCCTGGGCTCAAGCGAGTCTCTTGCCTCCGCCTCCCAAGTAGCTGGGACCACAGG
>CAUYTI010150989.1:0-11123 GCA_963575145.1 Galago senegalensis | reverse complement strand
TGGCATTACAGCTCACAGCAACCTCCAACTCCTGGGCTCAAGTGAGTCTCCTGCCTCTGCCTCCCAAGTAGCTGGGACTACAGGCGCCCGCCACAACGCCCGGCTATTTTTTGGTTGCAGCCGTCATTGTTGTTTGGCGGGCCCCGGGCTGGGGATTCAAACCCGCCACCTTAGGTGTACGTGGCTGGCGCCTTAGCTGCTTGAGCCACAGGCGCCGAGCCTGTTTTCTTAAATATTTTAATTTCAAGAGACACAATCATTTTATTTATTTTTATTTATTTTTTGAGACAGAGTCTCACTATGTTGCCTTCTGTAGAGTGCTGTGGTGTCACAGCTGATAGCAACCTCAAACTTTTGTTTTTAAGCAATTCTTTTGCATCAGCCTCCCAAGTGACTGGTACTATAGGCATCCACCCCAACTCCTGGCTTTTTTTTTTTTTTTTGGTTGTAATAGTCATTATTGTTTAGCAGGCCCGTGCTGGGCTCAAACACGCTAGCCTCAGTGTCTCCTTAAGGAGACAAAAGGAGGCTCAGTGCCTATAGCTCAGTGGCTAGAGTGCCAGCCACATACACCAGAGCTGGTGGGTTCACATCCAGCCTGGACCTGCCAAACAACAATGACAGCTACAACCAAAAAATAGCTGGGTTTATGGCAGGTGCCTATAGTACCAGCTACTTGGGAGGCTGAAGCAAGAGAATTGCTTAAGCATGTGAGGTTGAGGTTGCTATAAGTGGTGATGTTACAGCACTCTACTGGGGGTGACAAAGTGAGACTCTGTCTAAAAAAATCTAAAAGGAGACAAAAGGAATCATGCATGGCTTGGCGCCTGTGGCTTAAGGGTCTAAGGCACCAGCCACATACACCTGAGCTGGTGGGTACGAATCCAGCCTAGGCCCACAAAACAACAATGACAGCTGCAACCAAAAATATAGCCGGGTGTTGTGGCAGGCACCTGTAGTCTCAGCTACCTGGGAGGCAGAGGCAAAAGAATTGCTTTAGCCTAGGAGTTGGAGGTTGCTGTGAGCTGTAATGCCACGGCATTCTACCTAGGGCGAGAGCTTGAGGCTTGTCTCAAAATTAAAAAAAAAAAAAGGAATCATGCAAATATTGTCTGATATTTTATCCAAAGCATGTGAAAATTCCTATGAGAGTTGCATTGATTAATGACAAATACTTTTGCCACTTTCAACCTCTTGCTTATCTGCTGCACATGAATTTGTTTTCTCTTAGATACTATGATTAAAGGTGTGGCATAAAGAGGTGTGACGTTTATTAAATGTAAAAATATTGGTGAAAAACAGAAATCTAAGCATTGTCAATCTACTATGAAGAGAATATATTGTACATCACTGAGTTCACTGTCCAGATTCCAAGTCTTGAAAGCCTAGGCTGATCTAGAACTCAGAGCTCAGAGTTCCTGTAGTTAGAGGACAGCCCTGATGACTGATTCTTTCCCCCAGGAGCCAAGTCCTTTGGCTTTATGGCCTCACCTGCTACTGTTGGCAGTCTTTCTGGTTAGATGTTAGGAATACAAAAAAATCTCATGATTACAGGGAGTTCACAGATTGTTGGCACATGTCTAGTTTTTAGACAGCTTAGAAGATAAAAGAATTTATGAATCCCTGGGAATGCCCCAGAAATCCTATTCCTCTCATATTTTCTTCAACCTGTTTTCCATTTTATGACATCATCATGGAAGCCAGAGATTTTTTTCCCTACCACTGAGTGCTTTTTTCTCATGGGTTAATCTTACATGATCTGTTCTCCCTTGAGTGCTTTCACAGACTTGAGTTTTCTGAAACTTAGACTTGGAATGTTCTTACATGGTAAAGCTTTGAGAATGTAAGGAAGATGATGTCTTTTAATATGAGGAATCTGAAATAAATGTAATTAAAAGACTTGCCTGGGGTTTTATGGTAATTTAAGGTGAAATTGTGACCATAACTAAGATAAACAACTTTCAAGTCTCAGCATAAACAGTACAATCACTCTTGCCTTTTCAGGAGACTTTGAATTTATGAAGCACTTTAACATATTTCATTTACAGGTTGAGGATCCCAAATCAAAAAATATGAAATATGAAATGCTCCAAAATCTAAAACTCTTTGAGCTCCAGTATGATGCTCAAGGGAAATGCGTATTGGAGCATTCCAGATTTGGGATTTTTGGATTTGGGGTGCTTAACTCATTAAGTATAGCTGGCCACCTTCTTTGTCTAATGCATTTAATGAAGCATTTGTTGAGCATCTACCATTTGACAGTCACTATGGTAGCATTAGGGAGATTCAAAGGTTTTCTTGCCTTGTAATGGGGCTCTTTGCCAGATTGCTCGCATGTTCAGTTTTCCAGCCAGGCACCATAGGGTATGAAAGAACTCCTAAATCACTAGGTGAGAATACCCTGTGCTCTAAAGCCCAAATTAAAATCAATAGCATTGTGATTGTTAAGTATCATTTAGTGATGGTTACTGAAGAAGCCCAGGAAAGGACTGTTACCTTATTGCAGAAACATGCATAGCCCTAAAGAAGGAGACAAGGGTAGAAGTTGGGAAAGACTTAAGAAAATAGAATGTGAATGTTTTAAAACAAAAAAAAAGGCTTAAGAAAATAGGAAAGCTGGCTCAGCGCCTGTGGCTCAAGCAGCTAAGGCGCCAACCACATACACCTAAGGTGGCGGGTTCAAATCCAGCCCAGGCCCACCAAACAACAATGACGGCTGCAACCAAAAAAATAGCTGGGCATTGTGGCAGGTCCCTGTGGTCCCAGCTACTTGGGAGGCTGAGGCAGGAGACTCTCTTGAGCCCAGGAGTTGGAGGTTGCTGTGAGCTGTGATGCCATGGCACTCTCCCCAGGGGGACAGCTTGAAGCTCTGTCTCAAAAAAAAAAAAAAAAAGAAAAGAAAAGAAAATAGGAAAGCTGGGCACAGTGGCTCATGCCTATGATTTTAGCACTTGGGAGGCCAAGGCAGGTGGATTGCCTGAGCTCACAAGTTCCAGAGCAGTCTGAGCCAGAGTGAGACCCCCATCTCTAAAAATAGCCAGGCATGGCAGGCACTTGTTGTCCCAGCTACTTGGGAGACTGAGGCAAGAGAATCACTTATGCCCAAGAGTTAGAAGTTGCTGTAAGCTATGATGCCATGGCACTCTACCAAGGGTGGCAAAGTGAGACTCTATCTTGAAAAAAAGAAAACAGAAACATTGTTAGGCCGATGTTTTTTTTTTTTTTTCACAATCTCTTAGTGCAGTATTCTTAACTTAGTTGGACAAATGAGAATACTGAAATGCAGAGAGATGAAATGACTTGTCCCAAGTCATATAGCTACTTAATGTCTGAGAAAGGTAGACTAGAATCCAGGTCTTCTGACTTCTATTCAGTGGTATTTCTGTTATACCTCATTGCTATAACAAATGAAAAGGATAACATAAGAGAAGCAGTAGTTGTGGGGTATGGGCCTATAGGATACCTGGCTGTCCTAGAAGGGGGAGACTCCTTGTTTGGTTTTATTTTTTAGTACTGAGATTGAACTGAACTATGTTTCTATTTTCAGCATCATTGGTTTTTTGTTGTTGTTGTTTTGTGGTTTGAACCCTCCTCCAGCATATAGGGCCTGGCGCCCTATACCTTTGAGCCACAGGCGCTGCCCCAAGCATCATTGTTAAATAAGAATTTGTGTGAGAAAAAGCAAACTGCAAACCGTTCTCAGGCCAAACAACAGGATCTGTTAAGATTCTTCTAGTGAGGTGGATGGATGATTCCTAAAGCCACTGCCCTAAGCCAGACTCAATCCTGCTAGATGGAAGGGTCCTCAGACTTTTTAAACAGGGGGCCAATTCACTGTCCCTCAGACCTTTGGAGGGCCAGACTGCGGTCCCCGGGACAGTCGGCTGCTAAGCAGGACAGGCAGCGGCAGCAAAAACACTGGGCGGCTGGATAAATGTCCTAGGCGGGCTGCATGTGGCCCGTGGCGGGCTGTAGTTTGAGGATGCCTGAAAGGAGTCAGAAGTCAGAGACTCCTTCAGTAAAGTACCTCTTATTAGCGTCACCTGGAATGCGAAGGGTGCTTGTTTTCTAAGTTTAACACTTAGAAGAATCACACAGCATATCACCTTTACCCTTCTTAGCTGATGATAGGGGCCCTTTGTCAGAAAAGCATTCATGTGGATTCTATTCCAGTTTCAGGTCACTCCCCCCATTAAGAATGAGGCAGAAAGGGGTGAGTTAAACTGCTTTTCCCACTGTGAAGGAGGTTCATGCATTATTGCATTATGCTCATTCAGTTAACTGGTCTGGGGAATGGGGTTCCCACTGTGTGAAATGCCTTCCTTTTTTACATGTATGTGTTCCTAAAGAAATTTACCTTAGCATCAGATATCCTAAAACACATGATGTTTCTTTTCTTTGTAGCTATAAACTTAGAAATATTAATGTCTTATTTTTTGGGACAGGACGGTACTCATTTTGTGTGTGTATTAGTGTTCCCACTGCTTCCTCATTCTCTGAAGTTTGGAAGTGTTTGAGTCCTGAAGCAAGATAATTGAATGTGACAGGAACACAGTAACCAGAAGACCTGGGAGGCCACAAAAGATTTGCATTGCAAATATAAAAAATAAATAATGAGACTTCTTTTTTTCCCTTACAGGGAAACTGGATTCCAAGATCCATCAAGGAGCAAAGAAGGGGTTAATGAAGCAGAATAAAGCTGTCTGACACAGGAGAAAAGGAACTATACAGCATAGCGAAGTTTTGTATACTAAATAAAATTGCTATCCAGTGGTCCTTTGCAATTGAAGCAGTAGAAATCTAAAGACTTGGCATCAGCCTTGAATCTCTCAGAACTTAAACTCTTACAAAAATCTGTATATTTTTCTTAAAGAGTGGGATTCTTACTTTCTGTGGTGGGTCAAAATCTTTGAATACATTCTTTATAAAAACACATTTTAAAAATTTTAGGTCTTTGATGTTTTTTTCAGAATGGTATAAAAGCAACAAGGTGGAAACTTGCTTTCTTCTTTGAGACTTGTACTTAGTGTTTGTAGTTAGAAAAATTTTTAACCTAGGTTAATGACTTTTTCGCGGGACACTCGGATTTTGGTTTCTTTACAAAGTCTGGATATTTGAGTAGTCCTATGTTTAATACAAACCTGTGATGGGATAGCTTTTTAACAAGTTTTTTGCTCTAGTCCAACATTTTTTTTTTTGAAACAGAGTCTCAGTATGTCACCCTCGGTAGAGTACTGTGACGTCATAGCTTACAGCAACCTCAAACTCTTGGGCTTAAGCGATTCTCTTGCCTCCACCTCCCAAGTCTGACGTCTGTTAAAGCAAAGAGTCTAAGTCAGCAGTTTTCAACCTATGGGTTGCAACCCCTTTGGGGTTGAATGGAATGACCATTTCACAGAGGTCACCTAAGACTATCCTACATATGAGATATTTACATTACAATTCATAACAGTAGCAAAATTACAGTTATGAAATAGCAACGAAAATAATTTTATGGTTGAGGGTCACCACAACATGAGGAACTATATTAAAGGGTTGCGGCATTTAGGAAGGTTGAGAACCACTGGTCTAAGTGAAAAGCAGAGTGGCCCTCTTTGGCAGATTTTTTTTTTCTTTAAGGGATGATCTGAAGAAGTACTTTTCTTTGTTCTTTGGTTTGAGAAGCCAGGACATGGTAGGTTCAGTATGGGAGGGAATGGAGCCACCTGCTAAAGTAGCATCAAGCAGCCCTATTTATTCTGTTGGTATTGGAAAAGTATCGCTTGGATAGGGCAATTAGAAACAAACTGAAACAAAATCACTTCAGTAAATGCATCCAAATACCCCCAAATGCTGGAACCAAACCTTTTAAACCATTCATATCACAGGAAGCTATGAGCTTTGGGAAAACAAGAGGTTGGTTTGAAATGAGATTTTTACTTATCAGTATGGCCCTACCTAGTGAAGCACTTTGTTTCTGAGACTGTTCTGAAGAGCTGTCAGAATCTCAGTTGCTAGCATCCTGAGGAAATTCATAGTCTTAAATGTGTATGTTCTGCTTTTTATAAAACAACACCACCACATTGAGGAAGTTGGACTCCCTCCAGCAGTTGTGTGCATGACTTAAAAAAGAGAGAGTGAGGGAGAGAAAAAAAGTGCCCTGTGTTATGAAAAAGATTAATTTCCCCTTTCTTTAATCCTTCATATTCAGCATTATTTGCATTGAAATGCCTCCACTCAGTATGCATTGATGTTCACTCAACTGTGAACCCAGCTTGTTGCATAGCTCTAGGCATTGGTTCTGCAGGCCCTGATCACTCCGGATTCCCAGGGAAAACCCGCTTGATTCTTGTCCTAGCCATGCAGACATACAGTATTCTCTTTCTGTTTCCTCTGTGGAGAAAGTGGAGAGCACAGCTAATGGCACTTCTTTAGGGAAAAAAAAAATTCTCTTTCTGGCCTCCTACAGACTCTTAATATTAATGAAGCCATACTGGGTTCACTACGCAATGAGAAATTTACCATGCAGTGGCACCTTGAATTCTCTACCTGAGTTACCTGGTTCTTTCTTTCTTTCCTTTTTTTTTTTTTTACAGTTTTTGGCCGGGGCTGGGTTTGAACCCACCACCACCAGCATATGGGGCTGGCACCCTATTTCTTGAGCCACAGGCACCACCTGGTTCTCTTACCACCAAAATAAAACTAAAGGGTAAGAGGTGAAGAGCCTAGGGAGAAAAAAAATTATAACAGCTTGGTGCCCATAGCACAGTGGTTACCGCACCGGTCATATGCATCAAGATTGGCGGGTTCGTGGCAGGTGCTTGTAGTCCCAGCTACCTGGGAGGCTGTGCCAAGAGAATTGCTTAAGCTCAAGAGTTTGAGGTTGCTGTGAGTGTGACTCCACAGCACTCTACTGAGGGCAACATAGTCATACTCTGTCTCAAAAAAAAAAAAAACTATAACAATAACTTGAGAGCTTAAGGCTTGGCGCCTGTAACTCAGCAACTGGGGCGCCGGCCACTTACACCAGCATTGTTCAAACCCAGTCCAGACTTGCCAAACAACTACAAAATGACAACCACAAAAAAAAAAAAAAAATAGCTGGGTGTTGTGCCAGGCACCTGTAGTCCCAGCTACTGAGACAGCTGAGGCAAGAAAATTACTTAAAGTCCAAGAGTTTGAGGTTGCTGTGAGCTGTGATGCTACAGTACTCTACCAAAGGCAACATAGTGAGACCCTGTCTCAAAAAAAAAAAAACAAAAAACAAAAAACAAAAGAAAAAACAATAGCTGAGCATAGAAGTATCTGGGTTGATTTTTCTGTCTAGAAAGATGATGTGTGTATACCTAAAGAGAAACAGCAGGAGCTATAATAGATCAGGTTATACAGTCATTTTGTTTTGTTTGTTTTTTTTTTTTTTTTTTTTTGAGACAAGAGTCTCAAGCTGTCCCCCTGGGTAGAGTACTATGGCTTCACTGCTCACAGCAACCTCCAACTCCTGGGCTCAAGAGAGTCTCCTGCCTCTGCCTCCCAAGTAGCTGGGACCACAGGCGCCTGCCACAATGCCCAGCTATTTTTTTTTTTTTGGTTGCAGCCATTATTGTTGTTTGGTGGGTCCAGGCTGGATTCGAACCTGCCACCTTAGGTGTATGTGGCTGGCGCCTTAGCCACTTGAGCCACAGGGCGCCGAGCCTATACAGTCATTTTGTATGCTGTGATAAGAAAGTCTAAAAGAACTTTACAAGTTGGCTTGGCGCCTGTGGCTCAAGTGGCTAAGGTGCCAGCCATATACACCTAAGGTGGCGGGTTCGAATCCAGCCTGGGCCTGTCAAACAACAATGAAGGCTGCAGCCAAAAAAAATAGCTGGGTGTTGTGGAGGGCACCTGTGGTCCCAGCTACTTGGGAGGCTGAAGCAGAAGACTCGCTTGAGCCCAGGAGTTGGAGGTTGCTATGAGCTTTGATGTCACAGCACTCTACCCAGGGGGACAGCTTGAGGCTCTGTCTCAAAAAAAAAAAAAAAAACTTTACAAGTTTATAAGAACCCACCTTAGCATCCTAAATGTGCAGCTGGAGCCACATGAATAAATGGCCTAGTAAGCTGGGAGCTCTTTTTTTTTTTTTTTAAGGGATGGAGTCTCACTTTGTCCCTCTCAGTAGAGTTCAATGGCATCACAGCTCACAGCAACCTCCAGCTCTTGGGCTTAGGTGATTCTCTTGCCTCAGCCTCCAGAGTAGCTAGGACTATAGGCACTCGCCACAATACCCGGCTATGGAAGCTCCTTTTTATGGTTAGACTGAGAAAGCCTGTCTTTAGTTCACATGATGGTAGAAGTATAAGATCTCTCTTTTATTTGCAGAGACGCTTGGGAGAAAGTGTGGGAGAAACTTAGGGATATGGCCTTCCCTTGCTCAGTGATGAATAACATAATTTAAAGTCTTTGGAAATTCTTAGCGTGCAAACTCACCCAAGAATAGTCTTTCATTACTGAACTCGGCGCCCATAGCACAGTGGTTATGACACTGACCACATGCACCGAGGCTGGGATGTTTGAACCCAGCCCAGGCCAGCTAAACAACAATGACAACTGCAACAAAAAAATAGCCGGATGTTATGGTGGGTGCCTGTAGTTCCAGCTACTTGGAAGGCTAAGGCAAGAGAATCACTTAAGCCCAAGAGTTAGAGGTTGCTGTGAGCTGTGACACCAGGGCACTCTACCAAGGGTGACATAATGAGACTCTGTCTCAAAACAAACAAACAAAAAGAATGTCTTTTATTACTTTACAACACTTTGCTCTGACCCTGAAACTTTGGGAGAGCTTGGCCTGAGGGAAGTTGTACATTTTTGAGTTTGTTTCCTTTAGCAGCCTAAATATTTGTGCCCCCCCCCCTTTTTTTTGAGACAGAGCCTCAAGCTGTGGCCCTGGGCAGAGTGCTGTGGCATCACAGCTCACAGCGACCTCCAACTCCTGGACTCAAGCGAGTCTCCTGCCTCTGCCTCCCAAGTAGCTGGGACTAAAGGCACTGCTACAATGCCCGGCTATTTTTTGGTTGCAGCTGTCATTTTGTTTGGCGGGCCCAGGCTGGATTCAAACCCAGCAGCTTAGGTGTATGTGGCTAGCACCTTAGCCGCTTGAGCCACAGGCGCCGAGCCTGTGCCCCCTTTTGGATGGTTGAGTTAGTTGCTGTCCTTTTGTGTGGTACCTGAAAGAGGCAGCTTTTTGTTTTTATTTATTTACTTATTTATTTTGAGACAGAGTCTCACTCTGACTCCCTAAGTAGAATGCCCTCACATCATAGCTCATAGTAACCTCAGGCTCTTGGGTGGAAGAGATCATCTTGCCTTAGTTTTTCTATTTTTAGTACAGATGGGGTCTTTCTCTTGCTCAGGCTGGTCTCAAACTCCTGAGCTCAAGCAGTCCACCTGCCTCAGCCTCCCAGAGTGCTGGCATTACAGGCATGAGCCACTGTACTGGCCTGTTTTTTTCTAGGCAGGCAAGACTCAGTCTCTTTTATATAAGGTCAGGGTAGAGGATATATGAAACTGGAGACTTTCTTTTTTTCTTTTTAGAGACAGAGTCTCATTTTATTACCCTTGGAGTCACAGCTCACAGCAACCTCCAACTCCTAGGCTTAGGCGATTGTCTTGCGTCAGCCTCCCAAGTAGCTGGGACTACAGGCACCCGCCACAACACCTGGTTATTTTTTGTTGTTGTTGCAGTTTGGCTGGGGCCAGGTTTGAAGCTGCCACCCTCAGTATATGGGGCCAGCGCCCTACTCACTGAGCCACAGGAGCTGCCCTGGAGATTTTATTAGAGTTCAGAAGCCTTAGCCTTGTAGTTAGATGTTTGGACTAGAGTTAGGGTTTTTTCCCTTGACATAGCTAATCTGGAGAAAGAAAACTAGGGTGTCCCCTCTTCATAGGAATCCATTTTGTCCTAGGAAGGAGTAAAAAATTTAAACTTTAAAGATTATTTTTACAAATAATTATAAAGTATGGATTTTATGAGTTATAAAAACCTTGAACCTTTCCATTTTAACTTTTTTCTTGACTAAAGCCCATTTACGTGGATTTCATTTAATTTAGTAATTTTTAAAAATAATGCCCTTACTATCATTCCTAGCCAAGATCAAGACAGCATGGGGATTGTTCTCTTGGCCAGCTAAAAAGGACTAGTAAAAAGCAACCATCTGTTAAACTAGAGAAATCTGTGAACTTTAGTTTGTTAGGCCTGAGGGTAGAAAGAAAGTTCAGGGATGAAGGAATTTTTTTCCTTGAGATTCTAATAGCTAGTACACATCTGCTGTTCTCAGTTTCTGTGAATGTGTTTGGAAGGAGGTCATCCATATCACAGGCTGCAGGAGCAACAAGTGATCCAGCACGTGGAGGCCATTTCTACTATCATACACAGATGAAAGAACATAGCCACACTGCTATCCTCTGATACGAGGAAATTTATACAAACGTCTGAACATTTATGTATGTGTGAATAATGTGTCTCAATTAGTTGGGTGACATTGGTAAACTGATCAGATTTCAGTTGTGACAGTGGAAAGCCCAGAGAGACAACCTAGGATGTATATCCTAGCTTGGAGTCAGAAATATGGGTGTGTATTTGGTAGGTGGGGTTGTGGTGGGGTGAGGGTGCCTCAGAAGCCATAGAGAAGTATGTCAAAGGAAGGGAGTGAAATTTTGACATGAACAAAAAATGTCAATATAGGCTTGATGCCCGTAGCTCAGCAGTTAGGGTGCCAGCCACATGTACCAGGACTGGTGGTGGTTCAAAAGGGCCCCAGCGTGCTAAACAAACAAACAAAAAGTAGCCAGGCGTTGTGGCCGGGTCTGTAGTCCCAGCTGCAAGGGAGGCTGAGGCAAGAGAATTGCTCGAGCCTAAGAGTTTGAGGTAGCTCGGCGCCTATAGCTCAACCGGCTAAGGTGCCAGCCACGTACACCTAAGGTGGCAGGTTCGAATCCCCAGCCCAGACCCGCCAAACAACAATGACGGCTGCAACCAAAAAAAAAAAAAAATAGCCGGGCGTTGTGGTGGGTGCCTGTGGTCCCAGCTACTTGGGAGGCGGAGGCAAGAGACTCGCTTGAGCCCAGGAGTTGAAGGTTGCTGTGAGCTGTAATGCCATGGCACTCTA
>CAUYTI010150986.1:0-14126 GCA_963575145.1 Galago senegalensis | reverse complement strand
ACAGCTCACAGCAACCTTCAACTCCTGGGCTCAAGCGAGTCTCCTGCCTCAGCCTCCCAAGTAGCTGGGACCACAGGCGCCCGCCACAACGCCTGGCTATTTTTTGGTTGCAGCCATCATTGTTGTTTGGCGGGTCCGGGCTGGGGATTCGAACCCACCACCTTAGGTATACGTGGCTGGCGCCTTAGCCGGGTGAGCTATAGGCACCGAGCCATGTTCTCTTTTCTTAAAATGGCGTCTCCTTGCCTATAAAACTCCCAGCCACCCTGCTGCCATTCAACCTGTCCATCTGGTAGATATGAGAAACCATTGCTTTCCTTTAGATATTGGAAGACAACAACAACAACAAACCCTCCTCTTTTTGTTTAAAATCTCTTCTTCATTGTTTTTAACTTATAGTACATTAATCCTATTTCTTAACCCTTTCTTCACTGCTCACTTTAAAAATCTGTATTCCTTAAATCAGAGATTTAGACTGAATTTTAAACTCTTAACATCTTACTAAAATCGTGGAAAAATTATACATCTGAGTTACCTTTCCCCAGCCCTATTGTTCCCTGAGCAGTACAACTGCTCTCCTCTGCCTACCATTCCCCTGACCCTCAACCACAGAACTGAAATTCGCCTTTGAGTTTCTTCAGTTGCTAAAATGTTACAGAATTTGACTTTAGGTTCCAGGTTGTTGCCTTCTCTGGGGAAGTATACCAAAAAAGGACATTTCACATTAGAGGTCTACTAAAAATGTCAGGTTTCTATACCTAAATTCATCTCTTCAGGTCTATAAAGTGATTTATTTGCTCCAAAAAACACAAACACAGAAACAAAAAATAACTCCCTACCTTATTGCAAATAGACACGCTAGTGGAATCTGGTCTGGTCTCTGTATAGGCAGCACTAAGTTTGCAAGTTGTTGTCTCTTACCTCTTTTTCAATACTAAATATGATTAATTTTATTCTTAATAATAAACTACAGCTATGTGTGTATGTAGCATATATTTATATATATCAGGCACATACATGTTTATATGTATAATATACAGTATCTTCTAATATCTATGTGTTTGTATATATTTTTCACAACACAATTAAAAAATAGATTCTTCCCATAAAAAAGTTATCATTACCATCCCTATTTCTTGTGAAATATCTACTATATGTAGTGTGATGAGCATTTTTAAGCATGATGTGGGAAATGCGAAGGATGGTATAAAGACAATGTATCCACTCAGTGTGCTTGAATTTAGGTTGTGCAGACAGAAGCCTTATTCACAAAGATGTCAGCAACTACCCAGACAGGGCAGTATGAGGATCAAGTGTCTGGAGAAGTTGCCTTTATGCCATGCCTGTGCCCATCACTGATGCTCTGTAGGATCTTCACTTCTCTGAGAAGAAGGGATTGAAGGGTGAGGCAAGGTGGTGGCAGGGGATGATCCCAGAGCACAGGGGTCTGAGGCAGGGGATGGAGGAAGAGATGACTGTCTGACATGTTCTCTGATTTTCAGAGAAGCCAGGACAAGATGGAAAATGCAGATGAAAGAAGTAGTTTAGCAGGAGGAGCTCTATCCTTTGGCCTTGAGTTGCATGACCTCAGGCAAATCACTTAATGTCTTTGAATCTTAGTTGCTATCTTTGCGAAATGAGAGCTAGTTTACTCTTTGAAATAGGGACAAATTCTGAGATCAAAAGTTAGCAGATAAAGCCTTAGCAATTAATTTTTGAGACAGAAAATATATACTCTGCTTCCTGCTCAGTAGTTCTAAGGTACTGTTTTTTGTTAGTTTATACTCAAGACTGAAGGATAGTCTTTCACAAGGCTGTAACATATGTGCTGAGAAACACAATGAAATGGAATGGGTAAACTAGGTAGGATGGATAATAATAAGCTTTAGGGAGTTGGAGAACTGTTTAAGAGCTTAATCAACAAAGTGATGGAATCTAAAGTATAAATTTATGATTATGTTATCTTCTGAATGTTCTTATTATGATATGACACAGTGAGTATCCAAGCCTGTAGCTTTCAAGCTAAGTCATGTTAAGGTACACAAGGGATTTGAGTGTTAGGTTACAGTAATGATGGTTGTGAGAGCTCCATTTAAAATCTTTGCTTTCCCCACTGGAGAGTCAGAATTCAGTATGAAATAGGCAGCAGTGAGTAAGGCTGGAAGGAAATAGAAATGAACAGCAATGCTCACGCAGAAATAAAATGAGGCAGCATTCACCTGCAGGAGCTCAAGGATTATAGGGAATGAGGAGTCATCTGACAATGTGCTGGGGAGGAAATGCGTTGTGAGAAGAGCCTTAGAGGAGAGACACATATGAGTCACAGCCACAGATCAACTCAGTGGGAACCTAAAAGTTATGACGTGCAAAACTCTAGGAGTTCAGTTCTGCTATTTGGTACTACACGGGTGATTATAGTTAGCAATAATGTATTGTACATTTTAAAATAACTAGAAGAAAGGATTTGAGATGTTTCTTGCACAAATAAATAGTTAAGTGTTTAAGGAGGCAGATACGTAATTTCCCTGATTTGAACGTCACACATTGTATATATTGAAATATCAGGGTGGGGGAAAGATGGCTGACAACTACTAGCCTTCAACAGAAGCTCTCATTTAGAGGGAAGGATAAAGTCCAGAAAACACACAACAAAGTTGAAGACTAGGAGCCCAGCTGAGAGAGAAGAGTCATACCTGCAGGACACCTCTGCTGAGGCAAGCTGCAACTCCTGGAGTGCAACTTACAAGTATATGGAATAGCTCAAAGGAAAAATGTCTGTCCCCTCCCCTTAGAGAGCTGTATTTTTCTCTTTGTTTTCTCTTTGCCTGTTTCCAACAGGTGAGAGATGAACTGAAGACCTATTATCTCACCCCATGTGTGAGAGCTAAGGGCAGTGGGGTCTCCTCCCCTAGAGGGACCCTGCTGAGACTCCAAACACCCTCTTGCCAGGAAGAAAAATTGAACTAAAGTTTCCACTGCCATTTTGAATCTCTAGTCCACCCTTCCCCCCTTCCCTGAAGAGACAGTGAGAGGAGGCCCAAGAGTAGTGTCCCCCCACCCACGGGACCAAGTGGACTGTCCTGGCCCTGCAGCCACCTGTTCCCCAGAGGCCGCTGCCTTTCCCCTGCCCCAGGTTTACCCTGCCAAGGTGAACTAGGACTGATCCAGCCATGTTCCCTGTGCCACTGCTGCCTTTGCCTGTCCTACCCTCTGCCCCCATTGCCCTGGTGGGGCTGAACTAGGACTGATTTGGCTGTGAATGTTCCCCACACAGCTACTGCTGTTCCCCTGTCCCCCAGTTGCCCCAGTGGGGCTGAATTAGGACTGATCGGGCCACTGCCATTCACTTGCCCCCAGATTGCCCCAGTGGGGTTGAAGTAGGACTGATTTTGCCGCTTGTGTGTTCCGCACTGTCACTGTTGTTCCACTCCTCCCCAGTAGCCCCAGCAGGGCCAAACAAGGACTGATCTGGCCCCTGCCATTTCCCTGCCTCCCCCTAGTTGCCCTGGTGAGGCCAAACTAGGACTAATCTGGCTGCTGCTATTCTGCTCCCCACTCTGCCATCACCCCAGTGGGCCAAACAAGGTCTGATGTGCCTGCTCACATTCCTGCAGAGCTGCTGCTATTCCTCTGCTGCCTGGTCACCCCAGCAACCAAGAACTGGGAGAAGATGACAGACATGCCCTGTCCCTCTGGGCAACCAGAGGAAACCAGCACCTTCTCCTGTGGCAGCCACTGATTGAATGGTTCTGATAAGGTCTACAAACAGAGTAAACTCAGCATGGGGTGGAATCAGTGGAAAAACTCTTGCAACTTGAATAACCAGAGTAGATCAACTCCCCCAAGGTAAAATGGGGCAGATGCAATTGAAGATCCCATCCATAAACAGATGGTTGAGATGTCAGAAATTGAGTTTAGAATTTGGATAGCAAATAAGATTAACAGAATGGAAGAAAGGAGGGAATTAGAATTCCAAGAAATGATTCAATAGATATCTCAAGAAATTATTCAAAATATGTCTAAAAAATTCATGATTTCAAGGGTAAAATGACCAAAGGTTTTGAAACATTGAGGCAAGAGTTTGCATCCCTCAAAGAACTGAAAAATACAGTAGAACCCCTTCATAACAGAATGGAATAGGGAGAAGAAAGGATCTCTGATTTTGAAGACAAAGCTTTTGAACGAATCTAAGAGAGCAAAGATGAAAACAAATGGAGAGCAAAAATGGATCTTTCTCTCAGAGAGCTCTGGGATAATTCGAAGAAAACTAATATTCACCTTATGGGAATCCCTGAAGGCGATGAAGTAGCTTCACAGAACACAGAGGCTCTTCTTCATGAAATTATGAAAGAGAACTTTCCAGACATGCCAAGAGATTCTGAAATTCAGGTAGCAGATAGTTTCAGAACCCCATCACCACTCAACCTGAGCAAGATATCCCCCAGGCACATCATAATTAACTTCACTAAAGTTAAGATGAAAGAGAAAATTCTGAAAGCAGTTAGATGTAAGAAAACCATAACCTACAAGGGGAAAAGTATTAGGATGACTGCAGATCTCTCAGCTGAAACCTTTCAGGCTAGAAGAGGATGGTAATTGACTTTTAATCTCCTAAGCCAAAATAACTTTCAGCCCAGGATCCTGTATCCAGCTAAACCGAGTTTCATCTATGCTGGGGAAATAAAATACTTTAATGACATTCACATGTTGAAGAAATTCACCATAACTGAACCAGCTCTCCAGGAAATTCTCAAACCTATTCTCCATAATGACCATTGCAATCCTCCACCACAAAAGTAAACTCACTCAGAAACTTGATCAAATTCCAACTTTGACAGTGGCGAAAGGATTAAAAATGTCTATTGGACTTTTGAGCAACTCAATGCCCAAAATTTTACCAGGCTTATCAATAATTTCAATCAATGTGAGTGGCTTAAATTGTCCTCTAAAGAGGCACAGATTGGCTGATTGGATACAGAAACTCAGACCAGACATCTGTTGTATTCAAGAGTTGCATCTTACTTTAAAAGATAAATATAGGTTTAGGGTGAAGGGATGGTCATGTATATTCTAGGCAAATGGAAAGCAGAAAAAAGCAGGTGTTGCAATTTTATTCACAGATACAATAGGGTTAAAACCAACAAAAGTAAGCAATGATACGGATGGCCATTTTATACTTGTTAAGGGTAATACTCAATATGATGAGATATCAATTATCAATATCTATGCACCCAACCAGAATGCACCCCAATTTATAAGAGATACTCTAATAGGCATGAGCATCTTGATCTCTTCCAGCTCCATCATAGTCGGAGATTTTAACTCTCCTTTGGCAGTGTTGGACAGATCCTCTAATAAGAAGCTTAGCAAAGAAATTTTAGATTTAAATTTAAATATTCAACTTTTGGACCTAACAGACATCTACAGAACATTTAATCCTAACAAACTGAATACACATTTTTCTCATCAGTCCGTGGAACATCCTCCAAAATTAATCACATCTTAGGTCATAAGTCTAACCTTAGTAAATTGAAAAGAATAGAAATTATTCCATGCATCTTCTCAGACCATCATGGAATAAAAGTTGAACTCAGTAACAAGAGGAATTTGCTGTCTCACACGAAAACATGGAAGCTAAATAACCTTATGCTGAATGATAGATGGGTCAGAGATGAGATCAAGAAGGAAATTACCAAATTCTTAGAACAAAATGATAATGAAGACACAAGCTATCAGAACCTCTGGGATACTGCAAAGGCAGTCCTACGAGGGAAATTTATAGCATTGCAAGCCTTCCTCAAGAGAACAGAAAGAGAGGAAGTTAACAACTTAATGGGACATCTCAAGCAACTGGAAAAGGAAGAACATTTCAATCCCAAATTCAGCAGAAGAAAAGAAATAACCAAAATTAGAGCAGAATTAAATGAAATTGAAAAGAAAAGAATTATACAACAGATCAATAAAGCAAAAAGTTGGTTTTTTGAAAACGTCAATAAAATGGATAAACCTTTGGCCAACCTAACCAAGAAAAAAAGAGTAAAATTGCTAATCTCATCAATCAGAAATGGTAAAGATGAAATAACAACAAACCCCTTAGAAATTCAAAAAGTCCTTAATGAATATTACAAGAAACTTTATTCCCAGAAATATGAAAATCTGAAGGAAATCAACCAATATTTGGAAGCATGCCACCTCCCAAGACTTAGCCATAATGAAGTGGAAATGTTGAACAGGCCTATATCAAGTACTGAAATAGCATCAACTATACAAAGTCTCCCTAAAAAGAAAAGCCCAGGACCAGATGGCTTCATGTCAGAATTCTACCAAACCTTTAAAGAGGAACTAGTACCCATAATATTTAACCTTTTCCAAAATATAGAAAAAGACGGAATACTACCCAACACAGTCTATGAAGCAAATATCACCTTGATACCTAAACCAGGAAAAGACCCAACAAGAAAAGAAAATTATAGACCAATATCACTAATGAATATTGATGCAAAAATATTCAACAACATCCTAACAAACAGAATCCAGCAACACATGAAACAAATTATACCCCACGACCAAGTGGGTTTTATCCCAGGATCTCAAAGATGGTTCAACATATGTAAATCTATAAATATAATTCATCACATAAACAAATTACAAAACAAAGACCATATAATTCTCTCAATTGATGCAGAAAAAGCTTTTGATATTATCCAGCATCACTTCATGATCATAACACTCAATAAAATTGGTATAGAAGGGATATTTCTTAAACTGATAGAGGCCATCTACAGCAAACCTACAGCCAATATTGTATTGAATGGAGTTAAGTTGAAATTATTTCCACTCAGATCAGGAATGAGGCAAGGTTGCCCATTGTCTTCACTGCTCTTTAACATTGTAATGGAAGTTTTAGCCATTGCAATTAGGGAAGAAAAGGTGATTAAGGGCATCCATGTAGGGTCAGAAGAGATTAAACTTTCACTTTTCACAGAAGATATGATTGTATCTCCTTATGATTGCATATCTGGAAAACACCAGGGATTTGACTACAAAACTCCTAGAAGTGATCAAGGAATATAGCAGCGTCTCAGGTTACAAAATCAACACTCATGAATCTGTAGCCTTTATATATACCAATAGCAGCCAAACTGAAAAAAACAGTCAAGGACTCTATTCCATTCACAGTAGTGCTAAAGATGAAATATTTGGGAGTTTACCTAACAAAGGATGTGAAAGATCTCTATAAAGAGAACTATGAAACTCTAAGAAAAGAAATAGCTGAAAATGTTAACAAATGGAAAAATATTCCATGCTCGTGGCTGGGAAGATCAACATTGTTAAAATGTCCATATTACCCAAAGCAATATATAATTTTAATGTAATCTCTATTAAAGTTCCACTGCCATATATTAAGGATCTTGAAAAAATAATACTTCATTTTATATGGAATCAGAAAAAAACCTCGAATAGCCAAGACATTACTCAGGAATAAAAACAAAGCAGGAGGAATCACGCTACCAGACCTCAGATTATACTATAAATTCATAGTGATTAAAACATCATGGTACTGGCACAAAAATAGAGAGGTAGATGTATGGAAGAGAATAGAGAGTCAACAGATGAATCTAGCTGCTTAATACTACTTGATCTTTGACAAGCCAATTAAAAACATTGAGTGGGGAAAAGATTCCCTATTTAACAAATGGTGCTGGGCGAACTGGCTGGCAACCTGTAGAAAACTAAAACTGGACCCACAGCTTTCACCATTAACTAAGATAGCCTCTCACTGGATTAAAGATTTAAACTTAAGACATGAAACCATAAAAATACTAGAAGAAAGTGTAGGTAAAACACTTGAAGACATCGGCCTGGGTGAATATTTTATGAGAAGGACCCCCCGGGCAATTGAAGCAACATCAGAAATAAACTACTGGGACCGGATCAAACTAAAGAGCTTCTGCACAGCCAAGAACACAGTAAGTAAAGTGAGCAGACAGCCCTCAGAATGGGAGAAGATATTTGCAGATTATGTCTCTGACAAAGGTTTAATAACCAGAATCCATAGAGAACTCCAATGTATTAGCAAGAAGAGAAGGAGTGATCCCATCTCTGGGTGGGCAAGGGACTTGAAGAGAAATTTCTTTAAAGGAGATAGGTGCATGACCTACAGATATATGAAAAAATGCTCACCATCCTTAATCATCAGAGAAATGCAAATCAAAACTACTTTGAGAAACCACCTAACTCCAGTAAGATTAGCCTATATCACAAAATCCCCAAACCAGAGATGCTGGCATAGATGTGGAGAATAGGGAACACTTCTATACTGCTGATGGGAATGCAAACTAAAACGTTTCTTTTGGAAAGACGTCTGGAGAATGCTTAGAGAACTAAAAATAGACCTGCCATTTGATCCTGCAATTCCTTTATTAGGTATATATCCAGAAGACCAAAAACCACGTTACAACAAAAATATTTGTATCAGAATGTTTATTGCAGCCCAATTCATAATTGCCAGATCATGGAAGAAGCCCAAGTGCCCATCGACCCATGAATGGATCAATAAATTATGGTATATGTATGCCATGGAATACTATGCAGCCATAAATAAAGATAGAGACTTTACCTCCTTCATGTTTACATGGATGGAACCAGAAAATGTTCTTCTTAGCAAAGTATCACAAGAATGGAAGAAAAAGTATCCAATGTACACAGTCCTGTTATGAAACTAATTTATAGCTTTCATCTGAAAGCTATAACCTAATGATAGCCTAAGAATATGGGGATCGGGAGGGAGAGGAGAAGAGGGAATGGGTGGAGGGTGAGTGATTGGAGGGATCACTTCTATGGTTTATCTTAGAAGGGTAGAAGTGAATTTCCTGAGTAGAATATAAATGTCTTAACACAATAACTAAGAAAATGACATGAAAGCTATTTTAACCAGTTTGATGAAAATATTTCAAATAGTATGTGAAAACACCACAGTATACCCCATGATTGCACTAATGTACACAGCTATCATTAAAAAAAAAAAAGAAATATCACTCTATTCCCCATAAATATGCACAATTAAAAAAAGGTAAAGAAAAATGTAACAAGGATCATGGCTCTGGGGATACTAAGATCTTCAATTCTTACTTTTGGTTCATACTGAGAAGTTTTCTCTATTCTCCCACATATTACTGGGGAAATAGAGTAACATTTTTTAGGTAAGTTGAGGGAATTTTTTTTATATATTGTGGAAGTCTGTTGTCCCAAGCCAAAAAAGTAACCTACCCTAAACCTGTCTTTAAATGCTTGAAAATTTGAGTCTCAAAAATGGATACAAATATGAAGTTAAATCCAAATTTCCAGTAATTAGAAAATTTAAATGAGAACAACATTGAGATAGCATCACTTTGCGGATCTGATTTGGGGATTGTATCTTTCTTTCAGAGGGCTTTCTATGGACATGGGGGCATATCCTGTGCCTGCATATGTCAAATGGAGAGTGACTGAAAATCAGTACCTGGGAGTGCCAAGTGTTGGCGAGTTAATAGCTCACCTCCTTGGAACAATTCTTAGTTGTGTTTTCTGTGGCCTCTCTGGATGTCATTGGGATGGTTGAGATCCAGTTTCCTGTAAAGTAGGGTGACCAATTTATCCCAGATTTCCAGGAACAGTCCTGGATTTAGTATTGAACATTTTGTGTCTTCTGTTGCCATAAGGGTCTCACAGAAAAGCCATGTTGCGAAGAATAAGCATGCTTATTGAAATTGTGTTTTAAATAAAGGTAATCATCTGCTTGCTCAGGCAAAATTTGCTGTTGGTTTATATAGGCAATCTTGTGCATGCGCACTATACAGTAATGATCTTAATAACATTCATTACAATCCCTCTGCACATGCGCATTGGGCATCGATGACTTCATTAATTAATTTCAACATCTTGTGACCACCCGCCCTGTAAGTAGCTCCTCTCTAGTAATCTGATAGTCCACCCAACATACACCTTTTGGCATAACCCTTTCAACATATCCTGGTTTAACATAACTTAATGAAGAACATGTTGTCAGTCATTACTTTCTTTGTTCTTACCTGATGAAGCCTGAGGCTATGGGGGAAAGAGATGATTTGAACGTCTGTTCTACTGACCATGCCATTTGGAGGCAGTTACTTTAAATCTTTAAGCAAAGCATAGAGAAACTTCTTGGGCATGTAGGAATTTGTGTGCAAACCTCTTAAGTCAGGGAATTTGTGTGCAAACCCCCTTAAGTCAGGGGGTTTTTGTTGGAGCCTTTTGTAAGGAATTCTCAGGATGGACTTCTCAAAAGCCTTTCATGAGCCCAGGTTTCATCTGTGCCATTAGATACCCATATGCATTGGGTAAATTCCTCTTCTCTTGAGGTCCCCTAGCACATTACCATTCCCAGACCTGTCAGCAAGTGACCTTAGTCACACACAACAGATCAGGAAAGGTTACTCCATTCCCTGACCCATCAGCAAGTGACCTTTGTCACTTACCATAGATCAGGAAAGGTTACTGATGGATATCTGGCCAGTTTTCCAAAGGGCTTTTTCACTGGCCTTATAAAGTCAACCTAATTCCTTAATGCAGTCTGGAAATGCTATTCCAGCCAAAGCGTTGGTCATGTTAGGCCCACAACTAACCTGGCCAAGTGGGATTGTGCCTAAGTTTCTCACAAGTGTGCCTGCGCAAAGTCTTTTCATTGCTCTCTTTCAATCGGCATCTTTGGCCAGAGGCATATAGGTGTTTCGCTTATAGTCTTGGGACTATAGCTCTCAGTCCATGGAAACCTGGATAATTGACTGCCCTACAAATAGAGGTCACTGGCAAGTCAGAGTGCTCTTTACTGGTTTTCCTTGTTCTAGCCTCACTTTCCTGCTGCCTCACAGTGATTCTTGGGATTAACTTCTAAAAACATTACACATGCTCCTTGACTGATGATGGGGCCATGTCTTGATGAACCATTCTAAATTGAAAATAGCATAAATTGGCCAGCTATAATGGCGCAGACTTGTAATTCTAGCACTCCGGGAAGCTAAAACAGTGAGCTCAGAAGTTTAAGACCAGCCCACCAGCAGTGAAACCCATCTTTACCAAAAATAGAAAAAGTTAGCTGGGTGTAGTGGTGTAGTGGTGTAGTTCCCAGCTACTCAAGAGGCTGAGGCAGGATGATGTCTTGAACCTAGGAGTTGGAGGTTTTAATGAGTTAGGATGATGCCACTGCAATCTACCAGAGACTCTCAAAAAGAAAAAAAAAAAAGGAAAAAAGAAAAGAAAAAAAACCCATAAGGTGAAAATAAAGTTAATATGTACAACTGAACATCTTAGTTTAGTCTCACCTACCTTAAATGTGCTTTAGAAAGCTTACATTAGCCTACAGTTAAGCCAATCATCTGACAACACAGAGTATTGGCTGTTTACCCTCCTGACCATGTGGCCAACTGGAAGCTGCTCACTGCTGCTTTCCCAGCCTTGCCAGAGTGCTGTCCTGTTTTCTTACCAACGCCAATAGGCTTTGCACCATTGTGAGGTTGAAAAGTCGCAAGTGAAACCATTTTAAGTTAGTGGTCATCTGCATAGCATTCCCTGTTTTGTCATAGGACTTGCCTTCAGTGGAAGCCAAGCCAAGCCAGTTCATAACATCCAGACTTGTGAGGGAAATGGACAGATTCATCTTGCAAGGCTTCCTCTGGTAATAATACCTAAAGGAGCGCAAAGATATAAACATGAAAATGCTCTCTGTGGAATTTTATATAATAAAAATTAAGACACCTGTCAATATATCTGTCAAAATGTCTATCAACAGAGGAATGTTTAAGCAAATTACAGTATAAACATCTTATGAAACAATATGAAACTTAATTCAAAAGCATGCGTTTGATCTGTGTTTATTGGTAAGAAAGAGCTTTAAGATACACATATATTGGTAAGCAGGGAAAATCAAATGAAAAAGACATATTTCTTGTGCTCTGTCTACATCAGCTATGGAGGGAGATCGCTCATGGCTGGATGTGATACTGAAAAGGTTATAAAGAAAATTAATTTTATGTTGTTTAATTATTATTATAACTTTTTCTTTAGAATGGGCACATATTATCTTTAAAATTAAGAAAAATAAACGCAGTATGCTTGGAAGTGAACATCAAAAACATTCTTTCTTTCTTTTTTCTTTTCTTTTTTTTTTTTTTTGAGCAGAGTTTCATTTGGTCACCTTTGGTAGAGTTCTGTGGAGTCATACCTTGCACAACTTCAAACTGTTGGGCTCAAGCAATCCTCTTGCCTCAGCTTCCTGAGTAGCTGGAACTTCAAGCACGGACACAATGCCTGGCTGTTTTTTTTTTTAAGAGGTGGAGTCTCACTCTTGCTCAGGTTGGTCTCAAACTCCTGAGCTCAAGCAATCCACCTGCCTTTGGCATGCCAGAGTGCTAAGGTTACAGGTGTGAGCTATAGTGCCCAGTCCGCCAAAGCATTCTTTAGCATTTTAATTTGCCTTAAACCCCACTACCAGTACTGGCAGCAAAACTCAGGAATTTGAGCTGCTTGTTCTCCTTCTGTCTCTCCTATACCTGTGCATGCATGTCATGACTGTGTGTAAGTATCGAAGCAATCTAGAAAGTCATTCGGTAGAGAAATTAGTTGTTAACACCATTGTTTTATATACAATTGCTTGTTCTAAGAAGATGAGAAGAGTCACATGACAGAAAATACATTTCATACACTTGTTAAGTTTTCATAAGCAAAATAAGGAAATAATTACAAGGGTGAACAGGAAATTAAAATCCACTATAAATGTATTACTAAATCTCCTTTTTTGGTTGTTTCTTTTATTGGGAAATTAAATGATAGTGAATAGCAAAGATTTTTAAAATCTCAAGTGTTTTTGGAGAAAGTATGGCATTGGCTTAAGAGAAGACTATGGCAAAAAGATGCAATTGTTAAGAGGATTGAATAGATTTGTGAAAAACTAACCACTGGAAAAAGCCAACTCATTGTTTTTTATATTTCTTTATAATAGAGTTCTTATGAGTATGGATGGGTTTGAGAGATTACCTACTGGCTATTCTAGTGAATTTAGAGATAAAGTGAGAGAGACATGGGATTGGTGGGAAGGACTGTGACTCCTCTGGGCAAAGGAGGAGTCATGGTCCTTCACTTTCTGTAGACTGGGAATAAATTATATTATAGTTTCTCTGAGGATAAAATAAGGGAATGTACACCAAGTTGCTTGGTTTAATAACAGTAGTTATGTTGATTTTTATTAGTCTACTTCTACATTTTACAACTCTTTGTTGAAATGAATAACAATAAGATGGCAAAAAGATAACAGAGATCAGTAATACATCATTTCTGGAAAACTATTCCTAAAAATCTTTAACATGATCAATGTGCATGGCAGATATTTATGGAAATTCAAGTGGAACAAATGGGCTGACATTGACAAGCAGCAGCAAATAATGCCTACTAAACTTCCTTGGGTCCCTTCACTCAACTGATATTTACTACCAACCATGCTAAATGCACTGTTATAGATGCTAAGGATAGACAATTTTCAGGAAAACAGAGCTTCTATCTCAAGTTCTTAGATTCTAGTGTAGATAGGAGATCTTGTTAAAAAAAAAAAACTTAAAATTCCAAGTATAATGCCAGTAACTGGAATCAGTCCATCCTTTTTCCTACTAAAAGCTCTTTGTTTGTGCTTTTAAAACATGGTATTTTGGAAAGACATTTGGAGAACACTTAGAGAACTAAAAATAGACTGCCATTTGATCCTATAATTCCGCTACTAGGTATATATCCAGAAGACCAAAAATCACACTACAACGAAGATACTTGTATCAGAATGTTTATTGTAGCCCAATACACAATTGCTAGGTCATGGAAGAAGCCCAAGTGCCCATTGACCCAAAATGGATCAATAAATTGTGGTATATGTACACCATGGAATATTATACAGCCTTAAAGAAATATGGAGACTTTACCTCCTTTATGTTTACATGGATGGAGCTGGAACATATTCTTCTTAGCAAAGTATCTCAAGAATGGAAGAAAAAGAATCCAATGTACTCATCCTTACTATGAAACTAATTTATAGCTTTCATATGAAAGCTATAACCCAATTATAGCCC